>JBBPNW010000845.1:0-12785 GCA_038091115.1 Rubroboletus rhodosanguineus
ACACCCAGGTTCGAACTCGGTTTCAGACGGAGTCTGGCGGGGTTGAGCTGAGTTGGAGAGGATGGCTCATCGCAAAATTACCAGCCGAGACAGTAACTCCATAGCCGATTATAGCTGAGTTAACATCCTACCTAGCAAGCATTCCGAACAGGCCCTTAAGAATAAGGAAACGTGTTTATTGAGCATCTTTGCGCACCGCGAGTAACCCCAAATACCTCGTTCCTTGACATTTCGACACCGGCAATTGTGTACTCTCAGTGAAGATGTCGTCGATGAATACCGGTGGGTAGCAGCTCCGAGGAGTGATTGAACAATGCTGACAATTCAGTAAGACCAAACGATAGTACTCAACACTGGTAGTCCTGACTATGTAAACGCAGTCGTGTTCCACCCCGACGGAGAGCATCTTTTGGGCGGGGGTGATTATGGGATCCAACGATGGCGACTCGCAGATGGGCAAGAAGTCGGAAAGCAAACAAGTGTGAAGTTGTGCGCGATTTCTGTGTCGAGGGATCACGATCACAAGTGGGTGGTGTGTGGTACTCAGGAAGGTGCGAGCGTGTGGGATGCAGAGGTGCATGAAAAAGTCATCAACGTGGAGGGCACAAATTACGTGGCTGCGGTCGACGTCTCCCATGATTCGACCAGGTTCGCCACTGGGACTGGGTCGAAAGGGAGTTCAGAACATGCAGCAACTATCTGGAGCATCACAAGCGGGCAGAGACTCGTCGGCCCGCTCCAACATGACGAGCGAGTCACCGGAATCAAATTCTCCCCAAATGACGAGCATGTCGCCACTGCCTGCCGGCTTGGCTCGATTCGCATTTTCGACAGTCAAAATGGTGACAAACTCATCACAATCAACATCACCATACCACAGTGGGGCCCGATCACTGCGCTTGTGTGGCCGAGCGATGGTCAGCAATTCTTTGCCGTATCCAACGACGACAAAATCAGGTCGTTTGATGTCGACACTGGGTCTCAGCTTGCTGAATCGCCAGTTCTCGATGATCACACCCGTACCAATCACATCTACTCTATTGCTCTAGCTCCCAATGGCAAATTCATCGCTACCGTCGCACCATCTTCAATTTCATTCCTCGACATATCAACACATACTTGGATTGGCCCTGTCATCAAGGACAGCGAATACATGCGGTCAATTGCTATCTCGCTGGACGGCGCTTATCTCGCGGTTGGACGACGCGATGGAAAAATCGTTATTCATGATCTCGGTAAGATTCTCCCTGATATGTATGGTCCTTTTCATGTAAGTCTTTGTGCCTTCATAGTCCTGGCATATTGTGCTAACTCCATCATGTGTAAACCAGGGAGCACCCGACACATCCAATCCACTCGAGTCCGAGGGACATAGCGGAGATGATGACAATCTTCTCGAGGTATCACTTACGTTCGTTCCTCCCATGAAACAAGTTCTCACGATGGTGTAGGTCGAGGTACCATCGAGCGCGCCGGTTCCTGAGTTCGACTTTGACGAGGTTGGTGATTATTTCATTTTCCTTTTGTTTCCGTGTTGACGCTGCTCGAGCCGCCGTCCCCCACTGCCTCTATCGATCGCCGGGAGGACGAGGTACCCTCGCCGGGCCCGTCCCAAGCCCTATCGCAGTCGTCAGATGCCACACCAGATCCCGCCGAGTCATCTCGCGGCCGTTCGATATTTAAAAAGTTGCTACAGCGAACGAATAAGAAGGACCCGGCTTCACATAAGCCTGACCGACGTTCTGGAAAGTCGCGCCAGCCTGCCGATGGTCAATCCCCTTCCCATTCTCCAGCAAGAGTGGACGACACACACAAGGGTCCTTCGCGGATGGCTGCAGCTGAACGCGTTTCAGTGAGTGCTCTCCCTTGGTAGATCGGATGCGGTGTATCTAATATATCATCCTAGCGGACGTCTACGGGACACACCAGAAAGCGAAAGGTTTGTTATTCCTTGGATTCGTAGGCACTCATTACATGTTAAGCATAAACAGCCTATCAAGACTACTATTCCCAAGCATCCGAACGAAAATGCCTCCCAGGGTGGCCAGGGTGCTACGGATACAAGGGCAGCAGATCCAGTACGATTTTTTTGGTGATGGTAGAACTCGTCATGACAGCTCACGGCCTGTTAGGCACAACAAGAGCATAATCCATCTCAACCCTCGGTCGGGACAATCCACGTAACGGTGCGCGCGATTTCCTGTCGCTTGCATTGTTATACTCACAGTAGACCAGCACCACGAACAAACAGGCAACTCTACCCTTTCGATTACGCTTCCCACTTGGATGTTGTGTAATCGCTCGGATGCACACGACGAGACATGACATTGATTCAGTGTAATCCATGCTACTCTCGGTCGCAAGTATGTGGGCAGTCCGTCAAGTTCGTGTCACCTCGCAACATCCTGATAGGCCTGTCTATGGTCGAGCTTGCCAGGATATTCACTCGATGGTCATAGATGAAGCTTACATGCACACAGAGGTTGGGATCGCAGGACAGTATCTGATTGATCAAAGCCGTTGCAAGCCTACAGCATGTCTACTAGAATGAAGATGTGCGCCGAGTAGGATATTGTGTAATCCAACGACGCCAACATCTCATTATTATACAAGTATTGGTTCAATGTTATCCAAGCATGTGAGATGGGTCTCGTCGTCGTGTTGCATCGAAGCCAAAGTGACACTACACACGGCTCGAGAGAAGACTATATCCTTATTTGCCAACGTCGGTTCAAAAAATGTTCAGTTCTGACGGATCGCATGATGCACCCATAGATGTCGATGGAAGACGATGTAGGCGATGGGCAATGCTTACCAGTGTATGATGATAGGGTGAGTGTGTAGTCATAATAACATGTACAATGGATGTAAGACTATCCGAATCGTTGTTTAGCAAGTTGTTGGAACATGTCCATGGTCGCCTTGTCTTTCTCGCGTATTGCGACCGCACGCTCACGGGCTGTCGCCCCTTTATCTTCTCGTGCCGCACCACGCTTCTCTTCGAATCGTTTTCGGGCAGCATCTCGTCGTGCGATGCTGTCATAGGCGTCAGTAACAAAGCTCTGTGAGACACAGAAAACATAACTGGTCTCTGAAGCTATCCCCACCACCAAGCAACGTCGATTCGTCCGCTTCATACCCATCGTCCCCCTTTTCCCGAAACGCACGATCGTTCTCTCGCCGTGCACGCTTCTTCTCCAACATCCCCTCCCTTCCCACTTCTTTCGGTCCCACCGTGTCTTCCAAACGTCCCTTCGCCTCTGCACGATCCCGTTTCCGTTTCAGGTCGCGTTCAGAAGCTTGGTATTCCGATGCGGCTTCTCTCGCGAGGACGAGGTCCGAGGCGGATGGGAAGGCAGGTCCGATGACGCGACCGCGACCGTCAGCGGTCCTGTGAACACGGCCACCAATGCCCCCCGAGGGGTGATACGTCGCCGAATCGACCTCCTCGCGTGCCGCACGCAGTGCGTTGGCATCTGCACTCGATCCCTTGTCAGCAAACGACCACTTGAACGCAGTCTGGTTGGCAGCGGAACCAGCCATCGCTGCTGCATCATGATATAACCTCTCTTGTGGTGCGACGCGTCAGGGAACATGAATATGACACACGGGAGGGAGGTGATGTTGTCAGACGCACTGGAAAGTCCCCCTTTGTTCCACGCCCGAACAAACTTGCGAAAGTAACTGTGAACGTTTTGCGACGGGAGTTCATCACGATGGGTCAACGGCACCGAAGTGCAACAGGTGGATCGGCACATGCGCACCTCCGTGCCCTTTCACTCGAGAGCTCGTCAAAGTACTGTGATTTCAAAAAAAAAAAAAATGGAAAAATGGAAGCTCAACGCGTCTGACGGGTTAGACTAAGGCGCCTGCACGACAGACCTTGTCCTTTTCGACCTTGAGCCATACTCTGAATTCAGTGTTTTTGAGAAAGTAGTCGGATTCCGAGATGGGGGAGATGTCGTCTGGGAGGGAAGTGTCTCGTTCTGAGGATCGTGAACGGTCTCGGTCACGCTTGGATGGCATCGTCGAGCTGAGAGGCAGGTTGTTTGGCTGTGTTGTTTCTACAAGGCTTTGCCCGGATATAGGCATGACCCTCGATAAACTCAATACGTGATATGGCAAGTCATGATTGCATGGGTGCATGTGCTAGCATAGAAGAAGTACGACAAAGAATGCACATCCCCTTTTAAATCGTAGTCTCGTATGGTACAGGCACCATCGTTTGCGGTGCATTTCCAGCAGTCGACACAGTACGAGCTTCCCGAGGAAGCACATGCACGCGTTTCAACGAGACACGTTCTACCGCACGCGGTCAGCATGCGCGGTTTCCAACTCAGATACAGCATACTTACCGCCCTTTTCCTTGGCCGCGACGTGTGCGTCGTGATTGCGCTTCACCCGGTCCAAGAACTCTTGCCGACACTTGGAGTGCCTGACGTGCTCAACACGGAGGTTGACACGCTTCTCGATGTACCGGTTGCCCACGATCTTATAGACGATGACTCCGACGGCGTGTTGTGTGACGTTGTAGACGATGCCAGTTCGTCTGCGATCTCAGCATTCAGACAAAAAATGAAGCGGGGGGATGTATGAAACGGACGGACCCGTGGTAGTATTTGTGAGGCATACCCTTTTGCTGGGCGGCATTGGCTTTGATGTCGACGATGTCGCCGACGCGGTAGTTGATGAGGTAGGTCGACAATTTAACGGGGCCGTGCTCTGATACGTTCGTTAGGATCCAAGGTCAGGCAGAGACAACGCTCGATGTTTACCCTTGAAGCCCCGCTTGAACATGTCGCGCGTGCGCGCACGGTAACCGAATGAGTGAGGCATTTTGAGTGCTGTGTAGTTATTGTCAGCAGCAATGCCAAGGAAGGTCTTTGGTGAACTTACGGTGTCGGCGTCGTCGATGTCGGTCTTGAGGGAGGTGTCAAGTGGATGAGCCGGGAATCTCCGGTGGCTTGAGATGAAACTGTACAGTTGTGGCGCACACACCACTCCCATCCCCCAGTATGGTCGTGGACTGACACACGTCCGACTTGAAGAAAAATGCCCAGGTACTGTCTTCGTCGTGTCCAATAACCCCCACATCGTTCATATTCTTTCACCGCAGGGCACCACGGAACCACAGCAAGACGTGAGTCTCGAGATCGTAGCAGGAATTGGTGTGCTCACCGTAGTATTGATAACACTATAGTTACAAGGTCCCTCATCGTGCATACGGTTCAGCTCGCCTCGATGCCGAGTTGAAGGTACTTTTATTCGCCACGGTTATGTCTGTGAGACTGACATTCTTATGGGTCTAGCTTGCCGGCGAGTATGGCCTCCGCAACAAACGCGAGATCTGGCGCATCGGTCTTATTCTTTCAAAAATCCGTCGTGCTGCCCGTGAGCTGCTCAAACTCGACGACAAGGATCCCAAGCGCCTTTTCGAGGGTAACGCCCTCATCCGTCGTCTCGTCCGTATTGGCGTGCTCGACGAGTCCCGCATGCGTCTCGATTACGTGTTGGCTCTGAAAGTTGAGGATTTCTTGGAACGCCGCCTTCAAACCCAGGTGTTCAAGACGAACCTCGCCAAGAGTATCCACCACGCTCGTACGCTCATCAGACAACGCCACATCCGGTAAGACGGGATTCCTCAAAGCATAACTAGGATGCTCATGCGATCTCTTGAAGTGTTGGAAAGCAAATTGTCAATGTCCCATCATTTGTTGTTCGTCTCGACTCGCAGAAGCACATCGACTATGCGCTCACTTCGCCGTATGGGGGCGGACGCCCTGGTCGCGTGAAGCGCAAGCGGGCTGCTGCGGCTGCCAAGAGAGAGGAGGGCGGCGACGAAGAGGAGGAAGAGTAAATGTTTTCTTTTCTTCATCTACTTATCCCAGGCTCCATGTCCATGTCATTCCTCATCACGATGTCCTTGCATGCTATGGACATATGCCAAAACGACACCATGACTGTATCGGTCTGACTTTTTTTGTGCGTTCGAGAGGTTCCGCCTGTTGATGGCATCGATGGATGAACTGCACGGATGGTCTCCTGCAATGAAATGCAATTCGAAGCTCTCTCCGCGACGTGGAGTGCCAGTGACCCGAATTCGAAATACTTGCATCTCGGCATGCGACAAACCGGCGCGCAATCAGCCACACAACTCCGCTCCCTGCCCCTGCCTCGACGTTCACCTCAGCCAGCACCATGTCTGACATCCTGTCGGCCCAGCATCCCCCAGCCCGTAAGCATCGCGACACTGCACGAGATACATGGATGACTCGTGCTGACGGTCGTTCTCTCCTCTCATGCGGTAGTGAGAGTCGGCGGTCGTCGTCTCTCTATCAGCGCGCGTCCCAAACCCCACAACGCCCCGTAAGTCAATACACCAACGATGCCAAACAGCCTACTCACACAGCACCCCATCGATACACCAAAAAACCAGCGGTACGTCCGCGCCGGCAAACACGCAACCCGCAGAGAACGCAGATTACCCGCGCCCCGCCGCTCAGGGGGAAAGCGAAGAGCAACAGACACACCCTCCTCCGCACAACGAGGAAGAGGCTCCAAAGAAGGAGAAGAAGCATGGTCATGGTAGTCATGACCAGAACAGACTCAAGGAAAGCGCGTATCGCAAGCTCGATGCGACGACGCCTTCCAAAGATTGCTTGGGTTCGAAGCACTCTTTCGGAGCGGGGGGCAGGATCAGTCAGCCCACGGGCAGAGTGTTGGCTATTTGAATCACTCGAATGCGTAATGTGGACTGAAGATTTGGTGTTCAAATTGCGAGGCGAATGTTGTACGTATAGCTGAATTGTGTGTATTTTTACCGGTCGATCCAAAACTGCTCAGACATCTCCGCGCGCTCAGAGTACGAAGGATGATGGGCATAAGCCTAGCCGACATAACAGCGCTCGTTTTATCATGAAGGTGCATAGTGAAGAGAATACTGGAGATACACGCCAAGACGATCATGCAGTGGCCTTCTTCCCCCGAGCCTTCTTTGGTGGACGAGACTTCTTTTCTTTTTGAGCAGCAATGAGAGCGGAAGTGCGACCGAGGGCAGCCTGTCCATGATATTCTGTCAGTAAATTATACCACAGGATAGTCAAGGACAGAAATGTAGTCGTCAATCGTGCCTCCCCGTAATGAAAATAGACGGGGAGAAAAATCTGTCTGATTGAGACTGTCCAGAAGGACTACATTGATATTGCAAACGTGTCCACGCTCAACTTTCATACACCGAGTAGGTGTTTTCCAGCGAGTTCTAACGAGAGTGCGTTTGGGTTGATCTCCAGAGCGAGGCAAAAGGGGGGGGAGGGATTTCTATTATAATAAAAATAGTACTCACAGCGCGGAGATCAGGGCGGTAACCCTTCTTTGCGAGACCGGCAACGACACCCAATGCACGACGCCCGCCAGAACGGTTGCGGATCGTGAATGTCGTCCGTGCAGCACGGACTTGATAGGGCGTCGCCTTCGACTTGTTCACGGTAACCTGAATGCCCGAGGGGGAGTCCTTGATGTCGATGGTCTGCGAAACATCGTTGGATCAATATCTCATCATGATATCGACACCGAGGGTATCCTTGCCTTTGCGTTGGCAAGGCCGGAGTACTTGTGCGAGTGGAGGTTGCGGAGGTTACCCTGTTGCGAAGGCGCGTCATGTGGATGGAACGCAAAATAACAGGGCACCACATACGGGTTCGGTAGAGAAGATAGGACCCTCTGGGACCTTCTTCACGAGGAAGGAGTTGTAGTTCTGTCAAAGCGCGTCAACATTACATCTGGAGGGTGACCACTAGTACTGACGCGGAGAAGGAGCCACTGGAGATCGGTCGACATTGTGCAGAGTGGGTGGTGGTTGTGCGGAACGATGAGCGAATGTGGCTGATTCTACCTGTACAGTCGATCCAAATACAGCCAAATACAGTGCTACTCGGGGGTTGCCGAGGATTCATTTCCGCTCGGACTTCTTGTCAAATTTAGAAGGTAGGAGTCGAAACATTTGAACTTTGAACTTGTATAATCGTGTTTTCCCGCCAGATTGCACAGGACAGGCATACGGCTGCCAATCTATAAACCTGAAGTGCGTCCACTCCTCAGCCCTCCGGGCATCCCTGGACCTGCAGGCTGGTGCAGTCGTACCAAACACCAGTTCTCATTGCTCATACACTACTAGAGAGAACGAAGAGACGATAATAAGCTAATAAGCACCACAGACCGCAAAAAAAAAAAACGAAACCCCGAAGAAACCACAAATCCGGACTGGTCGACCCGAAACACATGGGAGATTATAAGTGAAACAGAAGACGCAAGGGTCCCAGAGCCGAAGCCACGAATAGCTTCGAGTCCAGGAACTCTGCATACATGCGCACCTTGTGTGGCCAAGTGCTGCCCACCCTTTTTAGAGCGATCGCTTATGGGCGTGTTACTTGAATGGGAGGCCTCGAATGAGTACGTTGAAACTGTTTCCGCGTTTCAAGTGACTGACAACTACCACCGAGAGTGGGCTACACAGCTGTCACGTTGATCCCGACGGCTCACAATCCATACTACCGACTGTCGCCCTCGCCCAGCCCTCCGGGAGGGGCAAGGTTTCGATGAATCCTCGTTTCCATTAATGAGGGTGACTGTGACCTACGCCCCATGCGGGTACTAAATCTACCTACTGTCAATGATGGCTGTCAGACTTGACAGATCGCAGTCATGGGTGCCGTTCCCCTAAAAAGAACCTCCCTTGGATCTGGACCCCATCCTGTCAGGACGCTTTCGATCATCTGAAGATACCGTGCATGAAGGCATAGACATAAAGTGCTACGTACCAGTACCACTCTTCCGACCACCCACGACAGTCTCAGCAGCCATACATACAACCCGTCAAGGTTGGCAAGTCTCACGGAAGGTGGTGCGAGGTGAGTTTCTGTGGTATCTGTAGGCGTGTGGGGACTTTAATGTGGGGCGACCAGCCGTGTGTTTCACAAAAAAACCATCCCTTCATGAGTTCTCAACTGTTCGGCCCACTTGTGGGCATCTCTGGTTGTGGTATTGCTGCCGCTGCAATTATCATCGTCGTAAAGTGGTCCCAGCCGTCCAAGGTGAGTGCGGTGGCTGAAAACACTTGCTCTTCTCAACCCTGGCGGGTTTCTCCAGCTGGATATTATACCCACTGTTGGGTCGAGTAGCTGGCTCGGCTCATATTGGGCTGGTTTAACGTATCCGACAAATGTGATGGGCGTTATACAAGAAGGGTATGAGAAGGCAAGCATCGTTCTTCGCATATTTCATGCGCGGTCACTCACAGTATTTCAGCATAAGCCAGCGGCATTCAAGGTTGCAGAACTGTACCGTTGGATCGTTGTTCTCAGCGGCCGCGAGCATGTGGAAGAACATTTGAGAGCTCCAGATGATACGCTTTCTATTCATGAAGCCGTAAATGATGCGAGTAGCTGTCCATTTTTAGTAAGATTGACTTGTACTGAATTCCTCCGATAGCAACTTCATACCAAGTACACAATAGGACCTGAGATTCATGATAACCCTTATCATATTCGGGTTGTACGCTCGCAACTAACTCGGAATATCGGAGCATTGTATCCAGAAATGAGAAACGAGATGATTATGGCCTTTGATGACGTGCTGGATCTCAAAGGGAACGGTAAGCATCTCACTCTCGTTTGTGTGCGCTATCCAATGATGTCTGGAACAAACAGAATGGAAGAGTGTACCGGCACTCAGCAGTGTGCAAAAGGTAGTTTGCAGAACGAGCAACAGAATATTTGTCGGACTCCCATTGTGTGAGCATTCCAGTCGTCTCCGTTACCTTTAGTTTTTACTCAATTACTCTAGGCCGTGACCCTGACTGGGTCGATCTCAACATTCAGTATACCGTCAATGTCATCAAAGGAGGTGCGATTATCGGGTTGTTCCCTGACCTGCTGAAACCGTAAGTTGCTCGCAGTCGCCTGTCCAAGGCCTAGCTCATTATAGTGACAGTATAGCTGCCCGATTCTGTACGAACGTTAATCAAAGCAACCGGCTTGGGAGGAAGCTTATTGGACCAATAATCGAGGAGCGACAACGATTCTTAAAAGAGTATGGGAATGAGTGGGCCGACAAGCCTGTTGGTCAACCTTGTCTGCAGACCATATCGATACTCACCATCGGTTTTTTTTGGTAGAATGACTTTCTCTCGTGGTTGATGGACGAGGCGGAAGATCCAGAATTGACAGTAAAGTCCTTGACAATTCGTATATTGGCCATCAATCTTGCGGCTATCCACGTGGGTCTCGATGGCTCCTCACATAATGATGCTCATATCCTTTGATTTTGCGGTTAGACAACTTCCACTGTATGCTCGAATCTTTTGTTTTAGCTCTAATCCACTTGATTGACGTTGCACAACAGTGTTTTGCTCATGTGCTTTTCTACCTGGCAGCGAATCCTCAATATACCAAACCTCTTCGGGAGGAGATCGAAGCGATCGTTGAGAAAGAGGGATGGTCAAAGGTTGCGCTGGGAAAGATGCAGAAAGTAGATAGCTTCGTCAAGGAGTGCCAACGTCTCGAAGGCATTAACAGCTGTGCGTGTCTCCTCATCCATTCTCTCTGTCCGCCGACTCTGATTACTGACCCAATTAGTGAACATGTGGCGCAAGGCGCTACAAGACTTCACGTTCTCGGACGGTACGTTTGTACCAAAAGGTGCCACGATCGTCACAGCCACTCGATCTATACATCTCGATGAAGCATTCTATGAAAATGCCCACGCATTCGAGCCCTTCCGATTTGCAGTGCTGGGTGAAAAGGATGGGAAAGGCTTCAAGCACCGATTTGCCTCGGCCACGACCGAGTATTTGCTCTTTGGGTACGGTCGAAATGCATGGTACATTCTTTCTTCCTTGCAGTTTCCAACGACCGTTCAACATTACTGACTGCGTACTAGTCCAGGACGTTTCTTTGCCGCAAGCGAGATAAAATCCATGTTGGCCCACATGGTGGTGATGTATGATGTCAAGTTGGCGGATGATGTGACACGTCCGCCATCACTGCATCTTGAGACGTTTGTGAGCCCTGATCCGAGTGCCAAGGTCATGTTCAGAAGGAGGGTTGGTTGAACAATTCCCTCACACGTGTGTTACCTGCCCCAATGTCATGCGCCGCATTTTCTCTTTTGTTTTGTACAAGATTGGATGGGAGACAAGGTTGTTGAGGCTCCATGAATTTACATATCTTTTTGAAAGTGCATTGTTTGACTGCCATGATCACCAGAGTCCAACTCGCACAGTCACTTTGAATAGTACAGTCATGATGTCGGTGCCGGAGAAGGTCTACTGTAACCCCAGTTCCCACAGGCTGCCTCTCCACACTTCGATTCGACTCGGTTCGGTTCGCAGCGATACTCTCGAGTACTTAGTACGTGCTGGTGTTCGCTGCCGCACTAAACAAGTTGTACTCATCCTTGCTCGATATCTCCTCGGAAGTACGCCACATCAATTCCAGCCCGAGTGCTGACTGGGAGTTGTGAGATACAAGAAAATGTGAGTTTCCTCATTCACTCTCTCCCTTTGCATGGTCACGCGGGAAATGGAAGCAGCCTTCAGAGGTCTCAATGAATCCGATTTTCCAATTGGGGTCAAGGGTCACTCATATCCCATGCAGCTGTTTCACCTGTGCCTTCCGACGTGAGGCCACTTGGCTAAACTGGATCTCCGGCGCATCACTTACATAGCAATATCGTGCAAATTCATGGACATAAAGCGCGATACCACCACTCGTTTCAACAACGTGCCACGGTGGTCGGTGAGTTTCACGGAAGGTGAGTTTCTGTGGTATCCGTGAGGGTGCGTGTACTTTAATCCGAGACTCCAGCTTTGTATTTCAGAAGAAAACTCTCCCCCGATGGATCCTCGACTATCTGATTTATTTGCGAGTATCTCTGCTTCCTGTATCGCTGGCACTGCAATTATCGTCGTCGTAAAGTGGATCCGGCCTTCCAAGGTGAGTGTGGTTGCTGAAAACTCTTTGCTCTCCTCAACCTTGGCCGGGTCTCTCCAGCTGGATGCTATCCCCACCGTTGGATCGGGTAGCTGGCTTGGCTCATGTTGGGCCGGTTTAACGTATCTGACCAATGCGATGGGCGTTATACAAGAAGGGTATGAGAAGGCAAGCTTGGTACTTCACATATTTCACGCACGGTCACTCACAATATTTCAGCACAAGCCAGCGTCATTCAAGGTTGCAAGATTATACCGTTGGATCGTCGTTCTTAGTGGCCGCAAGCATGTGGAAGAACTACGGGGAGCTCCTGATGATATGCTCTCTTTCCATGAAGCCATAAACGATGCAAGTAGCTATTCACTTCCAGTAAGATTGCCACGTACTGAATGTCACCGATAGCAACTTCATATCGAATATACATTGGGACCCGCAATTCATTACAACCCCTATCATATTCAGATTGTACGCTCGCGATTAACTCGGAATATCGGAGCATTGTATCCAGAAGTGAGAAACGAGATGATTATGGCCTTTGATGACGTGCTGGATCTCAGGGGAGACGGTAGGCATCCCGCTCTCATTCGTGTATGTTATTCATCGACGCCTGGAACGAACAGAATGGAAGACTGTGCCGGCGCTCAGCAGTGTGCAAAAGGTAGTCTGCAGAACAAGTAACAGAGCATTTGTCGGGCTCCCATTGTGTGAGCTTTCTAATCGTCTCCCTCGCATTTAGTTTTTACTCAATTATTCTAGGCCGTGACCCTGATTGGATGGATCTCAACATTCAGTATACCG
>JBBPNW010000846.1:0-12782 GCA_038091115.1 Rubroboletus rhodosanguineus
AGATCACACAGTTTCAGAATGCATACAAGTTCTCATCACTTATAAATGTTTATCATTCCCACAGCATAATTGTAAGCCATTGCCTGAACTATCTGGTTATATCAGCTCCTCACAGCTCCCCTGATGTTGAGGAAGCACAAACTCCACATCAGGATCATCCTCAAACATTGCCGTAGTGATGCTTCTTACTCGATTTTGGTACAAAAATGAGACCGGCATTGAAGAGGGCGACAGCATGCCTTGCATAGCTGGGCGATTTTCAATCGCACTGAATAGCTGGTTCCATCAGAAGGGTTTGCAACATGAGAGTAGGTATGCCCAACACCAAGGCCCCAACGATATCTGAGGACCATATCACAATCCATGAATCTTAACACAAGTGTAAGTTAGCGGACAGAGATGGGCATGTCTACCATACCTGTTAACATAATAATATTTCCAATCATCTGAATCTTGTGCCATAGGCAACATCCCAACCTGTTCTGAGTGGAGTTTTCCATGTCTGAATGCAGGTAAAAGGTGGCAGCCTCTCAACACGTCCACAGGGTCTACAAAATCAAATGATGCAGAATTGTTCATTTGGACAAACCTCAGAGTGTCCGGACCATGAAGGTCTTGTGGTGGATCCCATTCAAACCACCACACGTGCAAGAAGTCCATCTGCTGCGGTAGATAGTCCTTCATCCCTGGCCCGATATACTGAACATTGGCATGATATATTCCAATGATCCTGGCATAACAAAATCGGTGATGATCGTCCTCGGTATTATGCTTGAACCAGGGTAGGACCAAGCGTAGACTCTAGGGTCAAGGGTTCAGGGTTTTCCAGGGAGAGGAGAAGTCGTCTCCTTAAGACTGATGGCAGGACAGCTACCAGAGTTTCAAGGGTTCAAGGGACGAAGCTGGCACTTGAAGTAGCCAGGAGACTTGTAGAGATCCAGGGACGATGTACGAGGTATATTCCAGAGTAGATCTAGGTTAGGGATACATTATCGTAGGATCAGTCATATATAAGGGCCAATGGAACATGATGGAAGGTTAAAGAACACCATGTGGGGCCCTAACGGCATGGTTGTTAGTCTGAAGGTTAAGGGTTTTCATAGGTAAAAAGAAAGCAATGAAGAAAGGAGAAAATGGATCGTAACACTCGGACTCTAGATGGTCAAGCATCACAATGTCATGGTGCTCGGTGTTCGGATTGAAGATGTCGTCAGCACGACAAACATTATATGTTGTGTAATTGATCCAAAGAACGTTATGTCGATAGATACAATTGTTTCTGAGTATCACATCATCCAGGTCAGCAGGCAATGCACCAAAGCTATTGTCGAGCCTGGTTGTGTTGCTATATAGTTCTGAGTTCTGGTTGTGAATTGCCACAAGGCGAGGCAGCAGATGGTGCTTAAGTTTGAGGGTAAAGTCCTAGATTCACATTAAAATGTCATTGAAATAACACACCACTTCAGTCACCTTAACAGCTGAGTCGTTAGAATTTTGCTGGGAAATTTTTGAGATGTTCACAGGATTATTTTGTGATTTCCCAATCTGGTAGTGTTCCTTGGGGTTGTTAGGAATAGGTTCCAGAAGTGGCTGATGTGTAGCATCTACTCTCTCGCGAATGCGCCGTATGCATAGCTGGCGCCTTTCAATCTGGGTGAGCTGACATACGAAACCCTTGCAACTGGTCCGAAGGAATCTTCCTTTTCCAACCCAGTGCTCTCTTTCTCCCTGTGAACAAATGTAAATGAGGATGCAGCACTGACTCAGACTTGAAGGTGGAAATTCCCCACCAGCTGCATTGAATAGGAATCGGTGGTCCTATACATCCTAATCAAAGACATGTAATCACTGAGGGCGTTGTAGGGAACTAATATTCCCTAGGTTCATATGGGCTTATTTCCCCTCCTTTCACTACCATCTTGTTTGCTTATCCTCCTACTTACCTTAGCATGATTGTTTTGGTTTTATTATTTCCTTTCCTTAGTTATATTAATATCTCCTAGTTAAAATAAGTCCTGGGAATGCCCAGAACTATAATTTTTTGTATTCTCATGGGAATGACAGCTTAGTTTTTTTACCAGAAGAGCAGCTCACTTCGTATCTGTCATCTTCATCTCTGGTCACCATTGGCCCTTTGTCTTTTATCCGTTCTTTTCCCCATCGCTCGACCATATCCAGACTTGCTGGATTGGTCAGCATCGCCGTGCATCATCACACAACATCTTCTGATCACGCTGTAATATCAACCCCCTGGGTCGAGTATACTTGTAATGAAGTGACAATTTCTTCTCTTATCTTTTTCTTTGATCTTATCTTATCTAATCTTATCAAGCCACGCATTTATCTAATCTCACAACATACGCTGGACTTGTAACTTTCCTTTCTTCTTCTCTCGTGCTCACAGACGCTTATAGTTACATTCATTTTCTCACGAGATCCAATCTTGTTCACACATTCATTACCATATGTCTTCTCTTTTAATCTCCGCTTTATGCTTCCATTCTTTCCCACGGTAATCACCGTGCTATGCTTCTCTTCCATTCTGCCACACCATGTGTGTGCAGCATGTATTTAATTACCGTTCTTCTATGTCCACATGTAGTAGTGTACAGCTTGGTCTGTGCGCATTATGCCAGACTATATAAACCAAGCAGCCCACTGGATGTCCTCCAGTTTGGTTCTCTTGAATTATTCCCTTGAGATCATATCCCCTCCATTTCCTGAGTTCAAGTGATAACCTAGGTCCTAAAAGCTTAAGGACTTCAAGGTTGTTTCATTAGAACCAAACTTCTCATTTACCTACCTTATCACCCAAACTCGAAAGTGACTTCACAAAAGACAAGTGCATCGTTGAAAGGAACGCGTATCACTCGGACTAAAGAACTTGTCCAGTGCTGTTCACCCCTCACTGAACGCTTCTCCCTTTCATACCAGCAGAATCTGAGAGACGGCATAGACCGCACATCCACCCTCTATATCGTGCTGAGATCGTACTAGTCGGAGAACCTTCAGAAGCAGAATCTCTGGAGGCACAGTGTGTGTGAGAGGACCCAGATTGTTACGCGAGTGCGTCAACAAAAGCCCAATGTCGGTTGACTACATACTAGGCACTCAACAAGTCCAGGGAAGTCTTTGTATTATCTCCTTGTCCAGGAGAGAGAGAGGCGGTGGCGTATCCTGGTAAGGGATCGCAGGAGAAGCGAACGGGAGAAGTAGAAGTCGGGAGTAGAGCGTCTCCGACAGCGAGCTTCGATCAATGCAGATTGGCATAGATTAAGGTTAAGGAAAAGAAGAGTACATGGGGATCGCCGCCTTAAATACTATCTGACAGATCTAGGGCCGGCGGGTTCTTAAATAGGAAACTACATAAGTGACTCGAGATATTCCCTATAAGGTGAATGATGGAAAAGGGATATGAGTCCTGAATAAGAGATCAGGACTTAAGAGGAAAGGGTCCGAGATTAATCTCAGGAATGATAAGAAAACATACGAGATTAAATACGTCCAGAATGGAAAGGGTCTGGGAAAGTGGTGGGATCGGCGAATAACTCCGTCTCCAATAGTTCCGCCCAAGCTGTGTCTGGCACAGCCAGGTGAAGTCCTAACCTGGAGAAGGGGACCTGTCCGGAATGGGAGGGATAGGCAGTGCCCGATGGGGTGGGAGGGGAATCGTTAAGGGAAAATGATAGGGGGTTCACCACATTTGTAACATTACCCCCATTGTAGCCCTGAAGTTCCATCTTAGGAGCTTCTATCTCCCTCATTGACCTCGTAATTGGTAAGATCCCAGGAATGGGGGTCCATGTCGTCGTAGGTGCAGGCCTGGGCCCGGTGACCCTCCTCTCCACAGAGATGACAGCATTGTCGAGGGCAGCGGTATTGAGGGTGGCCCGAGGCGACGACGTTGCAGATGGGACAGGTGTATCAGGGACAGTTGACCTGTACATGGGATACGGAATTACATTGGAAGCAGTGGGGGGGGACGAGTTGGGTAAGGCCAGGCCGAGGGGAAATGGAGTCTGGTAGTCGGCAGGGGTTCCGCTCCATAGGGGGTTGGGTAGGAGGACCCATGGCTGCGGTACGTATGCCAGGGGGAGGGTCTGAAGCAGCACGTGCGGGAGTGGAGGTTCTCCTGGGTACGGGAGACACAACGGGGGTACTGCTTTCATTTGTAATTCCCATAGGGGAGGTAGTACGAGGGGGTTGGGAAGGGAGCCCGGTGGATAGGATGACGGCCCCACAGCGACGGAGGGCGGGGTGAGCAGCGTTGCGGACAGTGGTCCTGTTGGGGGTTGTAGGTACGGGGTTGGGAATAGGTATGGGAGAGGGTGAGCGGGATTGGCCCTCGGGATTACTTGCAACGATGATGGAGTCGGAGTAGGAGTCCGAGTCATCGTCAGCATCGCTTCCTCTAGTTGTGCCAATTGGAGTCATAGCTGCTCGTCGGGGGAGGCGGGTTCGGGAATTGGAGGTAGGGAGTTGGAATCCTCTAATGAGCTCCTCAATGAAGGGAGGGGGGGTAAGCTCTTGAGGTACGTTGGCAATTCGCCAAGTGCGGGGATCTCCGGTAGTTGGTTCGTCTCTAAAGTAGGCATCCCATTCTTCTTCGGATAGTGAGATGAGGACAGGTTGGAGGATTGCATTGGTGAGGTGGGTGGGGAGAAGGAAAATACATCGATCAAGTCCTTCGATGTAGCATAAGTCGAGGACGAGGTTTCTCACTTCGACCAATGCTTGTTCCGCAACCACTGCGGTCGTAAGAGCGTTGGGGGTCGAAGTGGAGTTGGAGAATAGAGGGGGGGTGGTGGGGTGCCAGGTGATGTGACAGAGGATGGTACAGACGGTGGCATAGAGCTGGAAGAGTCGGACCAGATAGACGAGGGTGTCATTGGTGGAATAAAATGGAAGGGCTTGGAGGGCTTGCTGCGCTTGCCTGTTTTCGAGTAAGGAGACATAAAGAAGTCGTCGAGCGTATAAGGGAAGGCGGGAGAGTCTGACTGCGAGAGGAGCGGACGAGGGAGGAAAGGACATGGGGAGTTGGGTTTCGACTTTAGAGGTTTTTCCTCTTTTTATATTCTCGAAGGATCGAGTTAGCATTCCCAAAGTTGCCCTCAGGTTCCCAAGTCCGTTCTGCATCAGAGTATCCTTTCCAGTGTACCAAGTATTGCCTCCGGTTATTGATTCCGTGATGATTGATGATTTTCTCGATTTCATATTCCTCTTCCGTCCCAATTAGTTCCGGTGGAGGGCGGGGGAAGTTAGGTCCGTATTCGGCAGTTTCCTTGTAAGGGGATAGGAGGGAAGCGTGGAAGACATTATGAATCTTCCACTGCTTTGGTAATTGAAGCCGAAAAGCGACCGAGGAAATTACTTCAGAGATGGTAGAGGGGCCTGTTCGTCGGGGAGAGAACTTTCGGGGTGTTTGTAATTTGAGGTTTTTGGTTTCTAACCAAACTTGGTCTCCTTTCTTCCAGGGTTGAAAGCAGGAAGAGATTCTATCCTTCATCCGTATTTGGGCAAGTTTATGTGCAGCTTTGGCTTCTTTTCGTGCATCCTCAACATGGGAGAGCTGATTTTCTAGTGCGGGGAGGAAGGTTTTTCCTAAAGCGGGGTAGGATCGTGGTTCGTATCCCATGATCAGGGAGAAAGGGGTTTTTCCTGTTACCGAGTGTACGGCCGAATTGTGGGCGAATTCAGCGGAGGGGAGGAAGTTCAACCATTGGTGGGGTTGTCCGTCACAGAATATACGAAGGTAGGTTTCCAGTTCTTGGTTGTAGTGTTCCGTTTCTCCGTCGGATTGAGGGTGGTAGGCGGAGGATAGGGAGACATTGTATTCCAAGAGACGAGCGAGTTCCCGGGCGAATGCAGAGGCGAACTGCGGTCCGTGGTCAGAGAGCAATCTGTCGTGTAGTCCGAATCTTTTGAAGACGTTTTTGAAGAAAAGATCGGCTATTCCGGCCGTGTCCACTGTTTTTGAGCAAGGAGTGAGAATTACCCCCTTACTAAGGCCATGGTCGACCACGACCATAACAGAATCGAACCCATCGACCAGGGGGAGATCCGTGATGAGATCGACGGAAATGTGCTGGAACGGACGGCAGGACTCCATAGCGATGGGATGGAGGGGTGGCACAGTGGGGTGAGTCTGAACCTTGTAAGACTGGCAGATGGCGCAACCGGCGACGTATTTGCGGACGTAGGAGGAAAGGCCGGGCCACCAGTAGTCCTTGGCGAGGAGGGCAATGGTCCGAAGGTGTCCTCTGTGGCCACCCTCAAGGGAGGAGTGGACGGATGATACCAAATCCTTCCGGGCTTCCTCGGGGATGTAAAGTCGTTCTTGGAAATAGAGACGTCCTTCGGAGAAGGACCAGTCTTTCGGTGAGGATTGGCAGAATAGGGGTTCCTCGTTCTCCATGCGCTGCAAGGCCGTGACTACCAAAGGGTCGGTGGCGGAGAAGTCTCGGATTTTGTCCGAGAGTGCGAGGTCAATTACACGGACGTGATGGTCAAACGCCAAGGAAGGGAGTAGTTGCACCTCGGCATTGTCTTCCGAGGTGTCGATGTTGTCTCGGCGAGAGAGTGCGTCTGTGGGTGCCATTTTGGTCCCAGGGAGGGCAATATATTCCAGGTCGAAGTCCTGGAGGAATAGTAACCATCTGGCCTGTCGGCAAGATAATTTGCGCAGTTCCTTGAAATACGTAAGGTTCTTGTGATCCGTGAGGACGGTCATGGGAAAGGCAGATCCCAGGAGATATTGTCTCCACTCTTCTAGGCCGCGAATGACGGCCAAGAGTTTCCGGTCAAAGATATTGTAATTTCGCTCGGCGGGTGTGAAAGTTTGGGATAGATATCCATAGGGTTTTAAATCTCCATTGCCGTTGGGTTGCATAAGGACCCCCCTGGACGCGGTAAGGGAAGCGTCGGTCATAATGGTGAAGGGTTTTGCCAGGTTGGGGAACATGAGTACTGGTTTCGTGGTGAACGCCACTTGGAGTGCTCGGAAAGCGGATTCCTGGGGTCCTTCCCAAGTCCAGGGGACAGTGGATTTGGTAAGGTCTAACAGGGGTCTGGCGATGTTGGAGAAGGAGGGGATGAACCTGCGGTAGAAGTTGCAAAATCCTAGGAAGGAGCGGACGGCTTTGACGTCCTCAGGGGTCTTCCATTTCTGGATGGCTTTGAGTTTAGCAGGGTCCATCTGTACTCCATCTTTGTTGACTACCATCCCCAGGTATTCCACTTCATCAGCGGCGAAGGTGCATTTTTCCAATTTGAGGTACATCTCATGTTCGCGGAAGCGTTGCAAAATTTTCCTCGTTCATTCTTTGTGGAGTTTCAGATTGCTGGAATGGATGAGGAGGCCGTCCATGTAAATGATTAACCATCCTTCTGCGATGTAATCTCCAAAGAGATCGTCCATGAATGCCTGGAAAGTCGCTGGAGAGTTACACATGCCGAAGAACATTACAGCTGGTTCGAAAAAATGCTGCCTTCCATCGGTCCTCGGGCTTGATTAGGATCTTGTTATATCCCCATCGGACATCAAATTTGGTAAAGATCGACGATCCCTTTAATTTGTCGATGAGGTCGGAGATTAAAGGGAGGGGGTAAGCATTTTTTATGGTATGTTGGTTGAGGTACTGATAGTCTTGGCAGGGTCTTAATTTCCCGTCTTTCTTCTGAACGAAGAAGAAAGGGGAAGCTTGAGGGGATTTCGACAGGTAAATCTTTCCAGATTTGAGATGTTCTTTGATGAACTCTTTACAGGCTTCTTTCTCCGTTGGGTTAAGAGGGTAGGCCTTTGCTCGTCTTGGGACAAAAGAGTCCTTCAGGTCGATCGCGTGATCATAAGGACGGAAAGGGGGAAGTTTCGTCGTGTCCTTCTTGTCAAAAACGTCTGCGAAGTCAGAGTATTTGAAAGGGAGGGTTTTGGCTGTCCCAGCATTCTGCTGGGCAATGATGGTGGAAAGGGTGGTTCATCGGAGGGCGAATTCTGGGAACCCCCCAGTTGCTTGCCAAAAGCGTCCTTGTTGTTCGTGTGTCCAGGTCCTGAACTGTTCCCCTAGTTCTCTCTCGATATGTTGTTCCTCGTCGTGTCCAAGGAATCGAAGAAGGTATCGTTGATCCGTTATGGAATGGAGAACCCCGGATGTGGGCTTTCATTTGCTGGGGACGATGGTGACTTTGCCGGACTTCCAGTCGATCTCAGGGTTGACGGATCTGAGCCATGGGAGGCCTAAAATTATCTTGTCCTTTTCTAAGTTTAGGATATACAAATCCCATTGTTCTCAAAGTCCTCCGTAATCGAGGACTAGATTGGTCTTGTATTTGATGGTTCCTGCGGCGTTAGGAGTTCCATCTACGTTCCATGCTGGTACGGGGTCTTCCAATTTGATCATAGGAAGTCCTAATCTCCGGGCAGTGGCTCTGTCTATAAAACAGCCGGTTGCCCCACTGTCAATCAAACCTTTAGTACCAACGATTTTGCCATTCCTGTGCCAGATCGAAAGTGGAATTCGAATAGAATTACTTTGCAATCCAGAAATAAATACAGGAGCAATTGTAAATGAGGCAGGGGAAGACGTTGGTGCATCCCTGCCTTTTAAAAACCCGAGTTAGATTGAGAAGGGCGCACCTTGGCCCGTTCTTCGGTTCTTGTCTTGGCATCAAGAACGTTAATCAATTCTTGATCTTCGTTATTTCCCCAGTCTCTAGCAGAGGTAGGGTCGTTTCCGTTGATCTGTTCGCCCGATTCATCATAGTTTGGATCGAACGCCGCTTTGAGCGCACGCAGGGTAGCGTTGCGATTAGAACTATTTCCCAGGTCCTTCAAGTATCGGTCGAGGTCGTCTCGGAGGGGGGTCTGAGGAACGGTGATGGCCCTCGCCTTCTGAGGGTAGGATTTCTGAGGCTTCTTGGCAGGATATCCTGAATATTTCCTTGTGCTACATTCGGTCTTTTTGCAGATGAAGCAGCGGTTTTCCCTTATAAGGCGGGCTTGTTCTTCAGGGTTGATGGTTAGACGATCAACGTCCATTGCATTAAGGTCTCTCCTTCCTCCTCCTCCCCCGTAGTTCATTCTTCCTCCTCCGAAGATGGAACGAAGTCGATTTTGTCCTCCTTCTATGGTCGAGGTGGCTTTATATAACTCGTCCATAGTGGTGATGTTGGAGAGTTGTCCCGAGTCCACCAGTAAGTGGGTGAGCTTCAGTTTCAACCCTCGTAGGAACCATTCGGACAAGGCTTTGAAGTCCGTGATTCTGGAGTGGGTGGAGTAGAGGATAAAGTCAGACAGATAGGTCTTGAACCCTTCGGGGTTCCTGACGTTTTGTCGGAGGTTGGTGAGGTCGATGCGTGCTTGGATGGCAGCATCGTAAGGGGAGAAGGTGGTGTCAAAGGAGGTTTCGATGACTGGGAAAGTTTTCTCGGTAGCGGGGATAGTGGTGTCGACCAGCTTGGTCAACCACCCTTCAGCAAAGGCCTTCCCTCGGCCTTTGGTCATCTTATTCAGGAAGATGAGGGTCTTCGCCCTGTCGGTGTACACATCTTCATGTAAGGAAAAGTATCCTTTCATTGCCTTGCTCCATCTGGATGCATCAGCAGGTTCTCCAGAGAAATTGTCCAGAAGGGCAGCCTTAATTTCCTTGCCCATGTCTTCGTCGTCACTTTTGGAACTCGTGTCTGAATCTGGTCCATGGATAGGGTAATCCGGGTCTGGGTCAGGGGGATTGGGCGGTTGGTCGGGAAGAGTTTGGAAGAACTCCTGTTGGTCTTCCAGGGGTTGTTCAATAGTGGGGATAGGATCGGCCGATAGGGTCCCGGCACTAACGTGGTGACCACTTGAGGAAGTTCAGCTGACGCTGGAAGGGGTAGCCCGGCGAGGTGGTGGTGGAAGGTGTGGGGGAGGGGGACGAGAGGTACTTCTTGAGGCAATTCTTCGCGGAAGCTCCGATACGGTGGAGAAGCACGATTGGGTTGGGAAATGGGGAGGAAGTATGGACTCCTCGTCTTCTGGGGAAGAGGTGACCCGGTAACTGGAGAGGTTTATTCTCCTCGTGGTGACGATATACTACACCTCTTGGTGTAGGCCTGTAAGGTATGGCGACGCTGTTAAATAACGGTTGTCTAGATTAACCTTAATCTTTTGTTACACGAGTGCGTCAACAAAAGCCCAATGTTGGTTGACTACGCGCTAGGCACTCAACGAGTCCTAGGAAGTCTGGACTACACACCTGGCACTCAACGAGTCCAGGGAAGTCTTTGTATTATCTCCTTGTCCAGGAGAGAGAGAGGCGGTGGCGTATCCTGGTAAGGGATCGCGGGAGAAGCGAGCAGGAGAAGTAGAAGTTGGGAGTAGAGTGTCTCCGACAGTGAGCTTTGATCAATGCAGATTGGCGTAGATTAAGGTTAAGGAAAAGAAGTACATGGGGATCGCCGCCTTAAATACTATCTGACAGATCTAGGGCCAGCGGGTTCTTAAATAGGAAACTACATAAGTGACTCGAGATATTCCCTATAAGGTGAATGATGGAAAAGGGATATGAGTCCTGAATAAGAGATCAGGACTTAAGAGGAAAGGGTCCGAGATTAATAGATAGTGAAGGGAAAGAGCCTGAGATTAATCTCGGGAACGATAAGAAAACATGCAAGATTAAATACGTCCGGAATGGAAAGGGTCCGGGAAAGCGGTGGGATCGGTGAATAACTCCGTCTCCAATAGTTCTGCCCAAGCTGTGTCTGGCACAGCCGGGTCGAGTCCTAACCCGGAGAAGGGGACCTGTCCAGAATGGGAGGGATAGGCAGTCCCCGATGGGGTGGGAGGGGAATCGTTAAGGGAAAACGATAGGGGGTTCGCCACATTTGTAACACAGATTACAATAGACTTCTAGCTCTTGTTGGTCAACCCCTATATCCCTTCGACCTATATGGGGATTATCTGCCTTTCGTCTACGAGGCGTTAAGGAACGACCACAACAGGGATTGTGAGATTAGTCAACACTCTGCCCTACCTGACTTTGAGGAAGAAGGTGACCCCAACGATTTACCACCGGCACCACCTCATACAGCAGTCAAATGTGAAGCGATAGAAGAACCACTCATCGCTCAAAGAGAACTCTCCCCCTACCAAGGGATTGACTATGCTAGAGTCGTAGTAGAGGGAAGGATTTCACCACTAGACCTAGGAGAAAGACTTAGACCGGTAGAAGCAAGGCTGGAAAAGAGGCAGAGAATTGCCAAAAGAAGGAAGACGATCAATTGTTTAAAGCCAGGAGACGACAAAAGTATCACGACAAAGGTCTTACGCCTGCGTCACACTCTTCGAAAGCCCAAACGCTACGGGCAGTAGAAACTCCCTTACCACTCTAATAAATCCATTTTCCTTTCGTCATGTCACAAGTGCTTAACACCATTATCGCTGACCCCAACATGGGATGGGAGGACAAAGTTGCCGCGATACTTAATGAATTCAATGCAGTTGTAACAAGAATGGTTCAGCTTGGCGATGCTGCCACTGAACACCAAAACGAAATCAATGTTCTTCGGAACCACTGTGACAGACAAGCAGCAGAAATTCAGACTCTCCGTGCTGCCGCAAGGAATCTTCCATGAGCAGCAGGACAAAAAGGCGGTTCAGGAGGCCGCAAAGTAGAAGTATTCACTGACCCCGGAGATTACGAGGGCAGCAAAGCTAAATTTGAGGAATGGTGGTTGAAGATGCAAGGCTGGTTACGTATCAACAGCCACGCCATCACCCCCGGATCAGATGATGCCGTATTGGCAGTGTTGTCTCGCTTAAAGGGACCAAAGGCAGGGCAATTTGCCCAAACGTGTCTGAGACGCGAAAACTATGATTGGAATACACTTGTTGCGGAAGTCGAAGGACTTTTCCGAAGCATGAACCAAGAAGATTGGGCTAGGGATCAGCTCAATAAATGTTATCAAGGACAACAAGCCACAGACAACTATCTGGTCAAGTGGGAAAGTCTGTATTGGCAAGCGAATATCGATCCTTCGCACGCCATCATGATACTGGAAAGAAATACAAAATCCAGTATCATTTATAAGATTATCAATGACGGTGATCGCAAGGGAGTCGTCAATGAATACCTCACTGAAATAAGGAACATCGGCACCCATCAGGAGACTTATGGTTTCCTCAAGAACGTGACCGTGGCTCGGTCTCAAAACAATAAGCCAAAGAAGGATGAAAACGCCATGGATATTGGCAATGCTAGCATCGGTAACTGCTATAATTGTGGCAAGTCAGGCCACACCGCAAGGGACTGTGGTCAAACAAAGGTCCAATGCCCCGAATGCAAATGGCTCGGTGGCAAGCACAAGTTCTCTTGTAAAAAGGAGAAAAAGGTCAACGCAGCCCGCAAGGGCAAAGGAAAGAAGAATGTCGAGTCTCACGGCTCCGATGACGGAGCCACCTCTTGGGATGAGGATAAAAGCAACCGAAAGGCATGGGTTAAGGTGACCTGAGGCATGAGCTTCGAAGAAGCCTCGGCGTTCTTCATGGACGCAGCCAAAGTGGCCAAGAAGGGAAAAAGTCGCGCCTAAGATCCGATCTGGGTGGATCAAAGGTGGAAAAACAAGAAAAATACAAAAACAGGTTTGATAATTTAAACGTGGAAGTCACTGATGTCGACAGCTCCACAGACTCTTTACCTCATACGTCGGAGGTGTCTCCTAGCGAGCGCGGCAGGGACGTTAAACCTGTGCTTAATTCCTCTTCCAAAAAAGAAAAAGAAATCCCAGATGATATTTACGTATGCAATGTG
>JBBPNW010000848.1:0-11213 GCA_038091115.1 Rubroboletus rhodosanguineus
GAGGCCGTACATACGACACCAACAGAAGAGTGTCGTCTGAACGCGGGGAATGTTAATGATCTGTCCCTGCCACGTCGACACATGGCCCTGGTCCCGTCTTCGAGTCTGGGCATCCCGATCCGATTGCGACTTCAAGGTCTACGAGGACATTGGCAGGCCAAGACGAGATACGTTGTTCCGTACCGCGAGCCTTCGGAATATATGCGCCACGTTACCGTCCCTCGTCGCGAGGGCCTGTTCTAAACTCCAAAACGTCACCTATCCCAGGTGCTGCGTAAACCTCTCCAGAGGGCAGCCAGGTTAAAATGTGATCGTGATCGAGGAGGCGGCACGACTCGATCTGTTCCTTGGTAGTTTCGCTACAGAAGGAGGGATGAGCACCACGGAAAACCTATAAAGTCTTGGTATGGTTGCCTCATGCATCGCCATTGCCATCGAGTGAAACCTCGCGTGCTGGTGGAACGGGGACGCACACATACCGATTTACCAGCCTCGTCCTCTACGTCTGTCAACGTGTTTCTGTAGGTGGTGAACCCGGGAACCTGTCGTTGGGTGTCTGAAAGCGTTGCTGGCGTCAACTAGACGTGTGTGAGTGTGGCCATCTGAGCTCCAAAGACACGTACCTACGCGAGCGACGATCTGTGCAACGTCTATGGCCACAAAGA
This sequence comes from Rubroboletus rhodosanguineus, assembly GCA_038091115.1. Classification (NCBI taxonomy): domain Eukaryota; kingdom Fungi; phylum Basidiomycota; class Agaricomycetes; order Boletales; family Boletaceae; genus Rubroboletus; species Rubroboletus rhodosanguineus. Next base: position 666 of record JBBPNW010000848.1, read on the forward strand.
CATACAGACGGCTCCCATCTTGTGGAGAACATTCCCCTGGCGTATGGTCGGTCTCTGTTCGAGATCGTCTTGGAACGGGTACGTGTTTTGTGCGCGAGTGGGTCTAATGCGGACTGCGTGCTCGTGAAGCGAGTCCTGCAGGCAAGATATGACGAGCACTCACAACTCCTAGGGTAAGGCTACCCTTTCCCGACGGGAAAGATTTCACGGACGTTGATTGCTTGCCTGATCATAGGAACGAGGGCACCTAGTTGAGATCCGAGTAAGCATGAACGGCAAAGACGCGAGCGGCCGCCGACTGCAGCCCATTTTGAGAATAAAGAAAGGTGTTTGAAGCAACTTTGCGCACCGGCACGAGTACACAGACCGAAACACCTCGTTCTTTCACTGTTCGAAGCCAACAGCTGCGTATAATTGGTGAGGATGTCATCGACAAATACTGGTACGTAGCAGCTCCGAAAAGCGATAGTGTTGAGTACTGACAATTCGGAAAGACCCAATAATAGTGCTTGATACCGGTCACTCTGGTAGGGTATATGCAGTCGCTTTTCACCCTGATGGAAAGCACCTTTTGAGCGGGAGTACCGATGGAGTTCGACGATGGCGGCTCGCGGACGGTCAAGAGGTCGGAAAACAAATGGGCATGGACTTGTGTGCCATTTCTGTGTCGAGGGATCGCAAGTGGGTAGTATGTGGAGCTACAGATGGCGCAAGTGTGTGGGATGCGGAGATGCATGAAAAAATCATTGATGTGGAGGGCAAAGAGGAGGTGTATGCGGTCGATGTCTCCCCCGATTCGACCAGATTTGCCACTGGAACTGGAGGCGATGAAGTGAGTGTGTGGAGCATGACAAGTGGGGAGAAGCTTGTTGGTCCCCTCCAACACGACAGCTGGGTCAATGGAATCAAATTCTCCCCAGATGGCAAGCGCATCGCTACCGCTACAGGTTCAATCCGCGTCTTTGACAGCCACAATGGTGATGCGCTCGTCGCCATCAAAACTAATACATCCCAAAAACACCCAACCACTCCGCTTTCGTGGTCCAACGATGGTCAGCAAATTTATGTGGCATCAAACGGCAGGACGATCGAGTCTTTTGATGTGTCAATGGGGTCCCGAATTGCTGAGTCGCAAAGTCTCAGTGGCGGCGATGTCAAATCTATCGCGTTAGCAGCTAATGGCAAATTCCTGGCTACATACACATCTCGTTCCATCTCATTCCTGGACACAACGACTCTCTCTCTCATTGAGCCAGTCATTGAGGACAGTGAAGACATAAAGTCAATTGCCATCTCTGTGGATTGTTGCTATCTTGCAACCGGACGAGTAGACGGGAAAATCGCTGTGCGCAACCTCAGCCATATTCTCCCAGACTCATATGGCCCGTTCCATGTAAGCCTTCTGTCCATTTGCAGCGCTGCCATGCTGGATACATCACATTCCATCTCCTATGTTGACACACTCTATTAGACATTAACTCGTGAGGATGGGCCACCTGATAGGGAGCGTTCCACCGAGGATGGCCATGACAACAGCCGACCCCACTCCACCCCGGTATGATTTTGTCGTTCCACTACCAAAACGAAATGCACTGATCCGTTTATTGTGTCCGTACACCAGAAAGAACCTGGAAAACCAAGTCCAATCGAATCCGAGACGCGCAACAGTGACGGCGATAGTGATCTCCTTGAGGTATCCGTCCGTTCTGTTCCTCCTCAAACCAAGTTCTCACAGTCACATAGGTCGAGGTGCCGTCGAGCGCACCTGCTCCCGAGTTCGACTACGACGAGGTTAGTGATCACTATATTCTCCTCTTACTTCCATGCTTACGCTGCTGCAGCCACCGTCTCCGGTATCCTCCTCCCATCCACCGCTTGGCGCGTCACATGCCGTGCCACAGTCGGCAGATGCCCCTCAACATGCCCCTCCAGAAAAAAATGGCGACCGGGGTAGTTCGATGCTTAAAAGGCTTTTCCCGACGTGGACCAGGAAGAGTCACAAGCACCCGGAATCACATCAGCTCGATCAGGTTCCTAGAAACTCACGTCGGTCTGCCAATCGTCGTTCACGTTCCCACTCACCGGTGAGAGTGGGCGCTACAACTGGGGGTTTTTCACGGATGGCCGCCGCCCAACTTAACTCAGTGCGTGCTCTTTCTTGGTAGCTGATCGTTCGTGGTGTACTTATCGTATGATCTCAGCGAACGTCTACCGGAACACCGAGGGTTCGTTGTTCGTCGACTTTGTATCCAAGAGACTCATCAGACTTACAGCATCGTAATAAATCCCGCGCCAGACCTGTTGACTCCGGCGATCCGAATAAAAATGGTTCTGGTAACGCACAAGCCTCTGTAGATCCCAAGGACTCTGACCCAGTGAGTCTTCTTTTCCTGATTATTATGTACGATGTCGTGACGGCTCATTTCTATTAGGCGCAACAACTGAACGATCCACCTCTACCCTCCGCCGGGGGTGTCCATGTAACGGTGCGTGTGCTCCCCCTACGCTTATGTTGTGAGACTCACAGTGGGCCACATCAGCGCGAATCGGGCAAGGCTATCCTCAGGCTGTCGATTGCATTTCCCGAGTGGATGTGTTGTGGCTCAAGTACCGGAGATGGGACGCATGGATCCAGGTGATTCGACGCAAGACGTATGGATACCCTGCTGAATCGTGGACATCGACCTTGCGTTGTTCTGATTTTGTGTAACCTCGCCGCACTAGTAATATAGAATATGAATTTTACGGGAGCATATGACCGTTACCACTGCACGGTCATCTTCTGCCTTGCTTTCGGTAAACCCATCTGTGGTAAGTTGGACTCACTCCTCCTCAAAACGATCATCGGCTGGCTTAGTCTGAACAATTGGCATCCGACATGCTGATACCCTCATTGCAGTACAAACCCACCGCGGACGAAGCAGATACGCTGCCATACGTTTCCTATTGCTGCATCATTAGACCCATTACGTTCCTGTTTAATTCCCCGCCCCGGATTATTCTGACATATAACTGTTTCATACACCCCACCCCACCCCAGCTGTAGCCTCACTGTTATGAGCCTGTTTGCGTACGGCTGCTCGTCTCGTTCCAGTGTAGCCGTTAAATACCATCGACGAATGATCTCTTCATGTCCCCCCTGTACGCGGACGCGCGTTTGGCCGCAGCAATGAGAGTTCGATCGATGATGTTGAGGAAGTGGTAAGGGGGACCGATGTGTCTACGAGCCCATCTTGGCGGCGTGCTGTGCCCCATGACTTGAAATATGCCATGTTAGAAATACGATTCTGTACCTACGACAGAAGGATGTCGTCTGAACGCGGACACATGATCTCTTTCTGCAACGTCGACACATAGCACTGGTCCCATCTTCGACTCTGGGGTGTGCGGGCCTGGGCGTGTCCTATCTCGATTACGGTTCAAGGTCTACAAGGACACAGACAGGCCATGACGAGGTACCTTGCTCCTTACCGCCTAGCTTTCGGAATACATGCGCCACGTACCGTCCCTCGTCGCGGGGGCCTGTTCTAAACAGTAAAACATCACCTATCCCAGGTGCTGCATGTCACCTGAGCTATGTCAACCTCTCTAGAAGTCGGCTGGATTGAAATTGGTTCGTAATCGAGGAGGACAGGGAGCACGACGCAGGACATACCGAAGTTGGAAACGGCGTCGCCATTAACTACAGGATGAGGAATGTCCCCGTAAGCGTTCCATGTGTTGAATTTGTCTGTTGTCCTCTTATTACCATTTCTTACAGCGGTCGTCGAACCCGAGTCACATCCTCTTTACGACGCAGTGACTTCTTAAACGACGCCCGGAACTTGGAGCATATTTCGTTCTGTCGCGTTGACACAGTCATGCGCGGCGCGACTTGATCTGTTCCTCGACAGTGCAGCCCTGATCCCCATTCCCAGCAAGCGAAACCTGGCGTGCACGCAAGTCGGGACCTGCAAGTGGAACAGAGACGCACACATACCGGTTTTACCATCCTCGTTCTCTGCGTCTGTAAATGCGTTTCTATGGGTGGTGAACCCAGGAACCTGTCGTTGAGCGTCTGAAAGCATTCCTTGCGTCAACCAAGTGTGTCTGAGTAGGGCCATCCGAGCTCCAGAGAGACACGTACCTACGTGAGCGACGATCTGTGCAACGTCCATGGCCGCAAAGACATACAGACGTCTCCCACCTTGTGGAGAATATTCCTCTGGAGTATGATCGGTCTCCGTTCTAGGCCGCTCGCGCACAAAACACGTGCCCATTCCAACACGGGTCAAATGCGGACTGCGTGCTCGTGAAGCGAGTCCTGCAGGCAAGATATGACAAGCACTCACAAATCCCAGGGTAAGACTATCCTTTCCAGCGGGGGAGTGTTTCACCGATGTTGATTGCTTGCCTGATCATCATCGGAACGAGAGCACCCAGCTGGGATCCGAATAAAAGTAAGCGCCAAAGAGGCGAGCGGCGAGGCGACTGTGACCCATATCGAGAATGAGGAAACGTGTTTGAAGCAACTTTGCGCACTGGCACGAGTACACAAACCGACACTCTTCGTTCTTTCACTCTTCTCAGCCAACGACTGTGTACCATTGGTGAGAATGTCGGCGACAAATACTGGTGCGTGGCAGCTCCGAAAAGTGATAGCGTTGAGTACTGACAATTCAGCAAGACCCAATAATAGTGCTTCACACTGGTCACTCTCATGGGGTATGGACAGTCGCTTTCCACCCTGATGGAAAGCACCTTTTGAGCGGGAGTACCGATGGAATTCAACGATGGCGGCTCGCGGACGGTCAACAGGTTGGAAAGCAAATGGGCATGGACTTGTGTGCTATTTCAGTGTCGAGGGATCACAAATGGGTAGTGTGTGGGGCTGATGACGGCGCGACTGTGTGGGATGCAGAACTGCATGAAAAAATTATCAAGGTGGAGGGTGGAAAGGTGGTGCGGGCGATTGATGTCTCCCCTGATTCGACCAGATTTGCTACTGGGACAGAAGGCAATGAAGCGGGTGTGTGGAGCATAACAAGCGGGGAGCGACTTGTTGGCCCACTCCCGCATAACAGGACAGTCGGTGGAATCAAATTCTCCCCAGATGGCAAGCACATCGCTACTGCGGGGCACTCAATCCGCATCTTTGACAGCCACAGCGGTGACGAGCTCATTGCCATTGAAATTGACGCATCCTCAGTATACTACCGAAAAACTCCACTTGCTTGGTCCAACGATGGTCACCAAATTTTTGTCGCATCACGCGACAACAAAATCAAGTCTTTCGATGTCTCCAGCGGGTCCCAGCTCACTAAGTCGCCGCTTCTCAATGAAGTCCACTCTATCGCTCTAGCAGCAAATGGCAAATTCTTGGCTACCTACACACCTCGTTCCATCTCGTTCCTGGATACGTCGACTCTCTCTCTCATTGAGCCGGTCATTGAGGACAGTGAAACCATAGGATCAATCACCCTCTCCCTGGATTGTTGCTATCTTGCAACTGGACGACATGATGGGACGGTCGTTGTGCGCGACCTAGGCCATATTCTCCCGGACTCATATGGACCTTTCCATGTAAGAATTTCTCCATTTCCAGTTAGCTTAGGTTATAACCTATGTACACCAGCCAGAACCTAGAACATCAGGTCCAATTCAATCCGAGACGCTCAACGGGGACGGCGATAGCGACCTCCTTGAGGTATCCGTTCGTTCTGTTCCCCCTCAAACCAAGTTCTCACAGTCACATAGGTCGAGGTGCCGTCAAACGCACCTGCTGCCGAGTTCGACTACGACGAGGTTGGCGATCACTATACTCTCCTCTTACTTTCCATGCTTACGCTGCTGCAGCCACCGTCTCCGGTATCCTCCTCCCATCCACCGCTTGACGCGTCACATGCCGTACCGCGCTCGATAGATGCCCCTCAACATGCCCCTCCGGAAAAAAATGTCGACACTACCAACTCATCTCGGGGTAGTTCGATGCTCAAAAGGCTACTCCCGGCGTGGATCAGGAAGAGTCACAATCACCCGGAATCGCATGAGCTCGATCGGGTCCCTAGAAAGTCACGTCGGTCTGCCACTCGTCGCTCACGTTCCCACTCACCGGTGAGAGTGGGCGCTACGACTGGGGGTCCTTCACGGATGGCTGCCGCCCAACTCAACTCAGTGCGTACTCTTTCTTGGTAGCTGATCGGATGTGGTGTGCTTATCGTATCATCTCAGCGAACTTCTACTGGAACACCAAAGGTTCGTTGTTCGTCGACTTGCATGCAGGGACTCATCACACCCTACAGCATCGTAATAAATCGCGCGCCAGACCTGTTGACCCCGGCGATCCGAATAAAAATGGTTCTGGTAACGCACAAGCCTCTGTAGATCCCAAGGACCATGACCCAGCGAGTCTTTTCTTTTCCTGATTATTATGTGCCATGCCATGGCAGCTCATTTCCTTTTAGGCACGACAAGTGAACAATGCATCTTTGCCTCCCGCGGGGGGTGTCTATGTTACGGTGCGCGTACTCCCCTTACGCTTATGCTGTGAAACTCACGGTGGATCACATCAGCGAGAGTCAGGCAGGGCTTTCCTCAGGTTCTCGATTCCCTTTCCCGAGTGGATGTGTTGTGGCTCCGGTACCAGGGATGGGACGCATGGATCCAGGTGACTCAACGCAGTATGCGTAGATCCCATACCGAGTCGTAGTTCTGTTGACATCACACTTTAGTTCGTACAGCTTCGCAGCACTACCTGAGTACAAACATAATAACCCCACTCATGATTGATTAAACCCACTAGAATATCCACTCGACGGTCACCGAGGAAGTCTACAGTACACGCGCACGGAGGTTGGGTGATGCTGAGAAAATCATTAGAACCAACAAGTACTTGTGGCAATGCCTACGAACCATCTTAACGGTATTACTCTTTTACGCTATGCATGCCTTGAAATGTGCCGGGTCAGAAATACGATTCTATACCTACGACAGAAGGATGCTGTCTGAATGCGGGTCATGATCTTTCCCTGCAAAGTCGACACATATAGCCCTTTTCCCAGCTTCAGAGTCTTGCGTGTGCGAGCCCGGGAATCCCTGTCTTGATTACGAGTTCACGCTCCTTACCGCTAGACCGGAATACATGTGCCACGTACCGTCCCTCATCGCAGGAGCCCGTTCTAAACAGTAACACCTCACCTTGCCTTGGATACTCCTGGCCAGTTACTCCAGGTGCTGCGTGTCACCTGAGCTACGCAAACCTCTCCAGAGGTCAGCTGGATTAATCGTGATCGAAGAGGACGGGGGGGCACCGCGCAGGACATATCCAAGTTGGGAACGTCGCCAACCATCTAGCTACAGGATGAGGAACGCCCGAGCCCCCGTAAGCGTGCCACCTGTCGTGTCGAACTTGTTTGTTGTCTTTTTATTGCCATCTCCTGCAAGCGGTCGCCGATCCTGCGCACGTCTGTGACTCGTGTTTGCCGTCGAACACGAGTCACATCCTCTTTACGATGCAGTGACTTCTTTAGCAACACCCAGAACTTGGAGCATGTTTTCCTCTATCGCGTTGACACGGTCGTGAGCGGCACGACTCGATATGCTCCTTGGTAGTTTCGCTGCGGGACGAGGTATAAGCGCCACGGAAAGCTCACAAAACTAAAACAAACGGTCAGCCGAAATCCGCTAGGATGCTGAGGATACTGGCGGATCCTCGGCAACGTGGGTGCGGTCTTGATCCCCATTCCCAGTAAGCGAAACCTGGCGTGTATTCGAGTCGGAATGTGCAAGCCTTGTCCTCTGTGTCTGTTAATGCGTTTCTACGGATGGTGAACCCAGAAACCTGTCGTTGGGCGTCTAAAAGCATTGCTGGCGTCAACCGGACGTGTGTGAGTGCGGCCATCCGAGCTCCAGCGAGACGCGTACACACACGAGCGACGACTTGGACCCGTTCGCCGTCTATAGTCGCAAGCGCGAGTTGCTCCAGACACGCCAACACATACAAGTGGGAGTGTGACACAGTGTGGTGAACTGACATACAGTCGTCTCCCATCTTGTAGATAACATTCCCCTGGAGCATGATCGGTCTCTGTTCGAGACCATCTTGGAATGGACATGTATTGTGTGCCAGAGTGGGTCTAATGCGGGCCGCATGCTCGTGAAGTGAGTCCCGCAGCCAAGATATGACGAGCACTCACAACTCCTAGGGTAAAACTACCCTTTCCCAACGGGGAAATGCTTCACCGATGCTGAATCGTAGACTGCTTGCCAGGTCGTCGGAACAAGGACACCTAACTGGGGTCCAAGTAAGAATAAGCGCCAAAGACGCGAGCGGCGAGGCGCCTTCGGCCCATATTGAGAATAAGGATTCAGGAAACGTGTTCAAAGCAACTTTGCGTACTGGCACTGGCATGAGTACATAAATCGAAACTCCTCGTTGTCTCACTCTTCGAAGCCAACGACCGTGTACCATTGATGAGGATGTCGTCGACAAATACTGGTGCGTAGTAGCTCCGAAGAGAGATAGTGTTGAATGCTGATAATTCAGAAAGACCCAACAATAGTGCTTGACACCGGTCACTCTCATGGGGTATGGACAGTCGCTTTCCACCCTGATGGAAAGCACCTTTTGAGCGGGAGTACCGATGGGATTCGACGATGGCGGCTCGCAGACGGTCAAGAGGTTGGAAAGCAAATGGGCATGGACTTGTGCGCCATTTCTGTGTCGAAGGACCGCAAGTGGGTAGTATGCGGGGCTGAGGATGGCACAACTGTGTGGGATGCGGAGATGCAAGAAAAAATCATTGACGTGGAGGGCAGAAAGCAGGTGTGTGCGGTCGATGTCTCCCCCGATGGGACAAGATTTGCCACTGGAACTGGACTGGATGACAACGCAGCGAGCGTGTGGAATATGACAAGCGGGGAGCGGCTCGTTGGCCCGCTCCAACACGACAACTGGGTCAAGGGAATCAAATTCTCTCCAGATGGCAAGCGCATCGCTACTGCGGGACACTCAATCCGCATCTTTGACAGCCACAGCGGTGACGAGCTCGTTGCCATCGAAATTAGCACACCCTCAAAATACCGAAAAACGCCGCTAGCTTGGTCCAACGATGGTCACCAAATCTTTGTCGCATCACGCGACAACAAAATCAAGTCTTTCGATGTTTCCACCGGGTCTCAGCTCACTGAATCACCGCCCCTCGACAATGCCGAATCTATCGCTCTAGCAACAAATGGTAAATTTATGGCTACCTATACATCTCGTTCCATCTCATTCTTGGACCCAACAACTCTCACTCACATTGAGCCGGTCATTGAGGACAGTGAAGACATAAAGTCAATTACCATCTCCCCTGACAGTTGCTATCTTGCAACTGGACGAGTAGACGGGAAGATTGCTGTCCGCGACCTTGGCCATATTCTGCCGGACTCATATGGACCTTTCCATGTAAGAATTTCTCCATTTCCAGTTGGGTTAGGTTTTAACCTATGTACACCAGCCAGGACCTGGAACATTGAGTCCAAACCAATCCGAGACGCGCAACGGGGACGACGATAGCGATCTGATTGAGGTATCCGCTCGTTCTATCCCCCCTCTAACCAAGTTCTCACAATCACATAGATCGAGGTGCCGTCAAACGCACCTGCTGCCGAGTTCGACTACGACGAGGTTGGCGATCACTATATTCTCCTCTTACTTCCATGCTTACGCTGCTGCAGCCACCGTCTCCGGTATCCTCCTCCCATCCACCGCTTGACGCATCACATGCCGTACCGCGCTCGACAGATGCCCCTCAACATGCCCCTCCAGAAAAACATGTCGACCCTGCCAACGCATCTCAGGGTAGTTCGATCTTCAAAAGGCTACTCCCGACGTGGACCAGGAAGAGTCACAAGCACCCGGAATCGCATGAGCTCGATCGGGTCCCTAGAAACTCACGTCGGTCTGCCAATCGTCGTTCACGTTCCCACTCACCGGTGGGGGTGGATGCCACAAACGAAGGACCTTCGCAGATGGCTGCAGGTCAACGTGTACGAGTGAGCCCTCTTCCTTCACAGATGATCCGATGTGGTGCGTCTAACATGTTATCATAGCGAGCGGTCGCAAAGCCCGTTGTAAAATCAGACGTTCGTTCTTCCTTGAGTTTGATTGCAAGGACTCATCGCATCTTACAGCCCAAATCGCCTGCTAAGCATGCTCGCCCAGGCAACCGGAACAAAAATGCTCCTCGTAATGGACAAGGCTCTGCAAATCTAAACGAAGCTACTCCAGTGCGTTTCTCTCGTTATCGTGTGCGACATCATAACAACTCATTTCCTTTTAGGCGCAACAAGTGAATGATAAATCTCTACCCTCCGCCAGTATCCATGTCACGGTGCGCGTACTCCCCCTAGGTTTGTGTTGTGAGACTCACGATGGAATGCATTAGCGAGAATCAAATTGGGCTATCCTCAGGTTGTCGGTTCCGTTTCCCGCATGGATGTGCTGTGGGTCAGGTACCGGAGATGGGACGCATGGATCCAGGTGATTCGACGCAAGACGTGTGGATACCCTGCTGATTCGTGGAC
>JBBPNW010000849.1:0-12774 GCA_038091115.1 Rubroboletus rhodosanguineus
CTGGACGCTCTCCAGTTTGGTTCTCTTGGTTCCTCCCCTTGAAACCTAAAGTCCCTCTTCCTTGAGTTCAGTGATAACCTAGGTGCTAAAAGCTTAAGCACTTCAAGGTTGTTTCACGTATGCTTTCCTATCGTCTCCGAGATTAATCTCGGACTCTTTCCTTGCTCTCTATTAATCTCGGACCCTATCGCCTTTAAGTCCTGATCTCCCGCTTAGGACTCGTATTCCCCTCCATTGTTCGTCTCTTAGGGATTATTCCTCGACTCACTTGTATTGTTCTCCTATTTAAGAACACGCCGGCCCTAGACTCGTCTAGATAGTATTTAAGGCAGAGTTCCCCATGTATCTTCTCCTTAACCTTAATCTACGCCAATCTGCGTTGATCAAAGCTCGCTGTCAGAAGCGCCCTCTTCTCGACTTCTATTCTCCCGCTCGCTTCTCCCGTGATCCCTCACCTGGATATGCCCCCGCCCCTCTCCTCTCCTGTATAAGGAGACACTAGGAAGACTTCCCTGGACTTGTAGAGTGCCAGGAGTGTAGTCAACCCCTGTTGAGCTTTTGTTGATGCACTCACGTAACACTGTGATGACATATCATGTAAGATATCTGGCTAACATAACCTGAAACGTATCAAGGATCTGTAGAGATACGTGAACATGTAATGGCAACAACCAAGATAAGGGGAAAGGACGTAGGCTTGTAAGAACGTAGACTCTCGTAGGTCAAGACCGTAGTAGGTTGCTTGTGTCACTTGATCCTTGACGGACGTTAGTGGGTTTGCTTGACCACTTAGCACGATTGTCTTAAGGAAGAGAAGTTGTGACTTGCTTAGCACAAAGCTTAAGACAAAGGGAGATCAACTATAAACGAACTGAGGAGTTCGTCTAGAGTCGTTTGTTACTGTATGACCAAGAACTTCAAAGTGAAGCTTTGGGCAAGAGAACTAAAATTCCGAAGATAGGGAACTACTTTACAAGAAGTCCTTACTTATATACTAACTACAATGAACGCTGACTAAGTAATAGAACCCGATAGAACGTCGTGGAATATTCTACAAGGGTTAAGGGGATGATGTCATCGATGAGTAATCGATGATGTAATGGTGACGTCATGGTCTAGAGCGGTCTAGACTTGGTAAAGGGTTTGAGATAAGATAAGATAAAGGGAAAGGATGAAAGAGTACGCGAAGGTTACGATAGGGGCTTTATGGGTTTTATAGGGGTTTTAAAGATATCGTTTCATCGTTCCAGTATATATACGTCCAGTGCTTGCGCACGGCCCAAGGTACTAATACAGGACTATGCTACATATGGTAAAAGGGCGTAGGGTATGACATCATGTGGGAATGGGATGAGTAAGGATGTAATGTAATGATGTCATGGACTGCGGGAAAGGATCTGGACCAACAGTAATTAAAGGAATGCGGTTACCGTGTGTTGGTCTAGAGCGGAAGTCGGACCGTAAGGTCTAGACGTGTGATGAAGGGAAGTAAGGAATGTGATATGAAGGAAAGGTTACCACAGTCATGTGATAAGTCATGTGACGTGATAAGATAAGATAAGGTCACGTGATAGAACACGGACAAGAGTCTGTAGAGAGCGTAGTGATCAGTAGTAGTGATCAGTAGTGAACTAAGTAAAGGAAAAAGAAAGTAACGACGAAGTGCAACGATTCGTTACATAACCTGGCTGTCTACCAAATGTTGTTAGAGTATCCAAGCTATATTTGGGCTGTAGTCTCCTTTGGTGCATATAGAAAGAATTTGGGACTTCGATAAAATTTCATGAGTGTAATCATGTGATGATTACTAAGATGGACTCAAAGAGTGCAAGCAGTGCCACTCAGCGCTCACATCTCACCTCAACCAGTCTTTTCATCCACTGTGTTTCAAGCTGTGGAATACTTTAGTAGTCACTAAAGTATCCTGGTACAGTATGAAAATCCTAAGTAGGTATGCTTAAGTAAGCTACCTGATATGTAATCAATAAATCCAACACAAGCTCCACCAGCACTCATCATGTCCTACCTTGGCCAAAGTCTTCAAGCATCATTTCTCACCTCCTACCCCATCTGCAACCACTTGAGTACTGCTTATTGTGTCCCACCCCAATTGTGAGTTAAAACCATCATCTTTGGTACAACTGTGTGTGTTCAGGCAGTGGGCACTGCTCATCCATGTCTACATATTTATTTATTTTAATTGTTACATCTCAATGTACTGCTGTGTATTCTAGACTTTCTAGTAATTCAATTAATTTTGATTTCAAGTTCATGGTACTGATGAATCCTGGGTGGATGCTCAGGTTGAGGTTGTCAACACAGTCAGCCTGAAACATAAATATGACCTTCTGAGTATACTTGGCCAACTAACAACAGTATGGATGAATCAATTACATGTGGTGAGTGGTAATGCCCATGTTTGGCGAGTTGTTCACCAAACAATTGACGGAAATCCTCAGCCACACCGCCAGCTGAGATCAGTCGGACATAAACCAAATTTGACACCCACCAGATATCAGCTTAATTTGGGTGTGAATATATACCAACTCTATGAGCTATAATCCACTCACAACGTCCTCGCCCGCGTCGAGCTACCAGGGTATCGACCAATTGATCGATTATGGTGCCAACGTCATCCTGTCGTCGACACTGGCACCACGCCAACCCTCGTTGTTACAAGTGAGCGACCTGTTGGGTCCAACTGACATCGAGGAATGACATGCGTCGGGATGCGCAGATGCGTTCCAGGAATACCACTCCCTGACGGGTGTCACCTTGGACTACCGGCCTCCTCACAGTCACCTCTGGCCAGTATGTCAGCTTGCCGACGTTGACGTTCGATATTGGAAACGCGTCGCATGACCTGACAGTGGATGCCCAGCGCGCAGATTTGGCCTCGTTCGCCCAACTCTCGCACCGGTGGTGGCCCCGGGGCGACCCACCTCGTCGGTGACATGTCTGGATCTGAACTCGACTTTATCATTGGGCACACCTGATTGTTTTTCTCTTTCGTTTGCAGATTTTCGGCGATCTTTATGCGTGCTCCGTCTTCCAACGAACGCTTCTACAGCGTGTACGATGCCACCAACGGACGGGTCGGCTTTGCCAGCACGGCCTACACGAAATCGACGACACCACTCCCTTTGAACTGTCTCATAAACTTGCTGTCCATATGATCGTTGTCCACAGAGTGTGGTATAGTTCAAGTGCAGTTACCTCGTACTTGGGATTCAACTGAAGCTCTCCACATACACAACGCACTCGAGGGAGCGTTACAAGCTTCAGCTCGCAGTAAATCAGAAAGCAGAAATCCCCCCACCTCCCGACACATCGGGAAGATCTCTATAATTGGACCCCTAGACGAGCGAGTTTCTCAAAGTGTGCGATAGCCGATGTTACTCTGAAAGGCACCGATGGCACATTGACTCGAGGAACCCCCATGTGTCGTACGATGTGTTGTTTAGAATTCAGCTTGGTCACTGCACGGGCGGAGATCAGCATGATTCACATTTGTATAAGTACATGCCCAATATTGTGCCTTTGATGATATACATATACAGCTTTGTGAGTTTTCCGGATTATAGAGACTTTTAATAATACCCTAACACAGTCACCCAACTAAAATCCCTTGGCGTTGGACACGAGTCTTTCCACTCACAGGGTGCTAGTTGGTGTCGGAGTCAGTGTACATCGTCGTAGCAAAACCAAGGCGTTGATTGGTGGTGTCAAAGACACTGTAGAAGCGTTGACTTCGCAGGGAACGTGATAAGGGGGGGAATCCAATCACAACGAAGTGGATCACGTACAGGAAGCCATACCCATTGCAGAAATCAAAGCCAGAACCAGATGGCCAACCAATGTTGCTAACGACAAGGTATATCGCACTTGAGCTCCCTCCAACAGCGGTATTTAGCGAACGGGGCCAAATCTGTCCGTTTGGGGTGAGGTCGTAAGAAGTACCTCCGATGTTGAACGACAACGTCTGCAGGTCGGCATATTGAGTGGAGCTGATGGTCAGCATATTGGTGGCAGAGTCCATAGTTGCACCCGTCAGGGACTGGTATTGCTGGAACGCATCTGCAGGACCCAGATACGGGATTAGCGTTTGAATAGTTCGTGGTCAATGTCTCACTCACCCGAGGGAAAGAAGATAACAGTAGTGCCGGTGTCGACGATACCGGCGGTCAATGACATAATGGTGGTGTTTCCATAAGAGATCGACTGGTCGATCCCCCAGTAGTTCGATGCAGGATCGGTCGTCGTGAGCGGAACATAGTTCATCGGGCCACTTATCAACGAGTCGTCATAACCACCGAACGTGAGTTGCCCATTGTCATTGGGCTCGGACACCGGGGAAAAGAAGACGCCGAGTACTTCCTGTGATATCGTTCCTTGAGCGTAAAGATTGTCTGTAACGGTTGGGACTTCGGATGTGTTGTTGACAGAAAATTGGGTCAAGTCGACAGGGCCGAGACCAAGAACACCATCAAAACCACTGGAACCCTGGGACGAACTTGCAACACCGATAGACTGCTGGTTGATTACCAAGTCGGAAGCGAGCGTAACGGTATCGAGCCACTCCTCTCCAGAGAACCCTCCGCTACCATAGATCATAGACTATCAAAATCCTGAGAATCAGGCACGGGTGTAATGGGATAGAAACATACGACTGTATTGCCAGTGTCCACGCTGGAGTTGGTGGCAACGTATGGCTGACTAGCTCCGACCCAGGTGTTCGAACTTCCCGTATCAACCAAAAGAGTGTCTAGAAAATCCCTCAGCTTGGCAGTTCATAGACAGGAGTAAGTGACAGACATACGGTACGTGGGAGGGGTGCCAATCCCGACCTCGACCGTGTAGAAGAAAACATTATTCGCAACATTGACCGACCGAGTGCTGGTTTGGCGTCTGCTGAGATGCAAACCTTCTTTCAAGGATTGGACGCGAGCTCGATCCATCTCGACAAGGTTGCTGAAACCAGCCGCATTGATCTTGGTGGAGATTGCGAGGCTAGCCTTGCCCGTATCACGGCTGAGAGGGCTCGCGCGCACAGCACCCAAGGACAACAGCAAGAGCGACAAAAGGGACATGTTGGGGAAGTAGTATGTGCAACTCGGTAATGCTGAGGATGGGGAGAAACAACCGTCGCGTGTCTTTTAAACTTTGACAGGCATTATGAGGGAAAACAAGGAGCACAGGGTGAGGTTGATATGAGTCTTCCCTCTGGGGGGGATACGGTATCCATCATCTCGGGAACCTAGGAAATGATCAAGATGACGTTTCAAACCGGAGTGCAATTACTGTAAGACAAGCCTCTTAGATTGAGTCCCGGAAATGAGTTTCACAATATCTTGATCTGATGGGCCATTGAACGACCTCGCGGTCATCGTATCCTGATGATGGCTAGAATGAGGGACACTCCGGAAGTTCCCCCTCAAAAAAGCGGTTTCCTCGGATTCAATACATTCAAATGAAGAACGGTAGTTGCCGCTCTCAGGCCCGTGCTGAAACTGAGGTTCGTGCTCGCTTCCAGATTCTGCCAAGCCATCAAGGGGCCTTATAGCAGGACAGCACTTAGCGATCGAGCACTGGCTAGAGTTGATCATCATACACCATCCAAGATTTCATTCAGTTTCGTCCAGTGAACACTGGAAATTTTCATGATGTTCATCAAGAACACTGGTCGGCCACTCCTTCATTTTCTGTGCGAACGAAGATGTGGGATCGTATCACCGTGGTGACAGGAATGCAGTAAAATATTTTGGAAGGGAACTTGTGCCGTACACCGCTGCCGTTATCCATATGACCCCCTCTGGGTATCAACTACGAGCGCACAAGTTCCCATCCGCATGATATCACTCACACGAGTGTATGGAAAAGTGGATGTAATGTTGTGGTAGGTACAAGGTGGTGATGCGAAAGGAAACTCAAAAAATGGCTATTGCTGCGAGGCCGTGTGTGGTCAGGCAAAACCCACAGGGTTTGCAAATCGAAACTGGACGCTAGCTTGAAAGGGGGGGAAAAGATGAGCTGTGCATGTGAGGGTGGGTTGGGCCCTCGCAGCCAGAGTGACCGGCGCATGGGCAAGCGTTTGGGCGACGAGCGACGAGCAATGCCACGGGATCAGACTCTCGCCGATATGGTACCTGCATCGTGCAAGAATACGCAAACTGTGGGCATGACCGATACAGCCCATGAAACAGACCTTGGGAACTGCGCTGCTTCAAGCAATACGACTTGCTGGTGCTAACGCAGACGCAGCGCAGCCTTCGGCAGGGCCACCATCGATAACAAGCATTTGCGTATGCTTTGAGATGAGAGAGTAAAGCACAACGCAAGACTTAACGATGGGTGACTTCTTACAGTTGGGGGTGCGGACTCCATGGCCCCTCGATGATTCTCGAGATGGCTTACGTCCTGGTTTATATGCAACTCATGCAGATGGTCCACAGACTTTACCTGTCCCGATGAGTTTGGAGATGCTGGATTCAAAGCTCATGTCGCAAAGACGAATCAACTGCCATAAAGGTTACATATCAGGGAGAGAACACCGAAGTCAAGGTGAAAGCTAGACTTACCAATTTATTGAAGGCCGGTATTCATTGACCAAGACTCCAAAGGACTTCGCCCGAAACGCCAGGATATTTCGTGACGATGACTTGTAAGGAAAGATTTCCCACCTATTGTAATAGTTTGAATGACGATCGGTGATGTCACATGAGACGGTGATGACCTAGCATGTCCAGTAGACCGCAGCTGCTCAAAATGTGTAGCCATCTGACACACACGGATGCGAGCGAGTACGGTGAGAGCGAAGGCGACAAGGGGTCATCTTGCAACCACACTGCCGTATGCCTCGGATAAACGGAGCCAGTCGATGTATGCTTCGAACGCGAACTAGAAGATCCACATAAGGATATCTGTTGGAAGGGCCCCGAGCCTCGGCAAGTAACTTGGGCATCAAGGTGTTGCGGACCGCCATGGTCACGACGGAGCTGGGGACTGACAAGATGCACCCCGAGTTTACTAGGGAAAAGATATTGGAGAAGGTGGCGATCACGCTGGGAGGTCGTGCTAATGCACGGTCTGCGCCATCCTGTTGGAACAAATTAGAGTTGAGTCACTTCGCGCAATGATGGTCGGCTTACCAAGGGTCCAGGACTGGGAGTGCATTATCCTCAGGTGGCTTGGTGGAATTGATAAAGTATACGCCTGAAAAAACCCCATGTGAATGGTCACCAGACTGGGCCCATACCATAGGCGATTTCCATGTTGGAATGAGGTGGTCAAGTTCAGGATCAGTTGGTCCGGTCGAGGACGAGTTCGAGGAAGGAGATTACAAATTCGTTCACACGCTGATCTTGATTCTAACCCCCCATTCTCCCTATTCTAACTCATCATCATGTCACTGCCAACGACCATGACCACTGCAAACCACGCCCACGTAGAAGACGAATCAGCGGGACCTCCTGCATCCCGCTTTTTCATTTTCCTTGACCACTTCATTGTGATGCTCGCCCTCCTTGGTATTGCCGTCCTTTCGCTTGGCCACGCCAAGAGATACCATACCTTGCTGGCACTTTTGGTGTCGTGTCATGTGTATCTGCGATCGCACTGTTTCTAGGAATGCACACTTTCCGCGCGAAAACCTGATTGGTGCCCTATCGCACTCCGGGTCATATTCCATGCAGCATATACCTCGCCACTCATAATGTATTTTCTCTTCCTCCCCACAGGCAGACCAGGCATGTTATTTTGTTTATATGCTGTCATTGATATAACATCTGTTGCCAGCGCCAACAGAAACAATCATTATCACTGCCTGGATGCTAGTATTCGCCTACGGACTCGATGTCGTTTATGTGGGTGCAGTAGTTGCAGGCAGGGAGTGCCACAGGGACCATCAAGTTGCGATCACCTACGACACTTGGCGCTATCTCACGTCTCTACGACCATTTCGCACGCCAGGACAGGGTCAGGCCGAGAAACAAGCTGGAGCTGGACCACAAAGATCAGCTACATCTACAATTTCGTTTTCACAAATGGTAGGTAACATGCAGGATCATAGTTTATTGATGCTTTATCTATATTTACAGGACCTTACCCAACACGAATCTCAGACTGTCGAAGAAAGCCCCAGCGAGGTGAAACTTCTCACGGACTATGATTTAATTTAGGCCTGCATGTACAACGCTTATGTGCAATTTTGTCTGTTTACAGTGGGGTTCGATACATCCCCGTGGTGGCATACGTATATACTGTCTTGAATCCGAATCGAAACTCCAGCGGTTAAGTAATGTGCAGCTGTGATCTAGCCAAGGGATGCCATTGCCGAGCCCAAGCGCTCAAATTCGAGGAGACGATTCCGCTCAGGATTGCAACTTCCTGCAATCAGTGAATCACTCGGTGTCATGTTCATCCAGTCACAAACAGTACTCTCGTGTCGAAATCACCGTTCAAATCTCAACATTCCACTCCTTCCAGACCCTCTACCTCTACTAGGTCACGATAGCGCCGTGGGCGGCTCGGATGGTGTGGAACTGTGCGGCTTTGGGGAGGCATGTCGACAATATGTTGCAATTTACCTCTTGCAGGACTAGGCTGCCTCCGGCCCCTAATCGCCAACCCTCTCTACCCGTGGACATAGAAACAGAAGATGGGGTTCCGTACGGACGTACTCATCACGCAGAGCACGCACGGCGCCGAGCCAGTGCATCGTCTCCGGCTATATTTACCCCAGGCTTCCCCTTCCACTATTTTGAGCATACCACGCAGGGCTCTTCTTCGACGCCTCCTCGAACAGTAAATTCCTCGATGGACATTTACTCTAGCTCAGACGTTTGACTTGGGAAGTCGACACAGGCTGATCGTGCGCACCAAGACCACCTAGTGGACAAGGTTGAGGCAGACGACAGTACGATGCCGCCGTCACCGAGCCCAATAAATGTCACAGCGGTGGGTTTGGATCGTCCCTCGTGATGCAACTGAGGCGATGAAACCTCGCGCCCGGTAACAAGCTTCCAGATTCTGCCAAGCCATCGGCATGCAGACGGAGACTGACATGGACCTCCTGATGGACGACTTTAGTGGCGTGCCTTTCGTACATCCCGCTAGAACTGCGCAGTCACCGATACAGCACGCTGTGACGGACTCGGCTGTCTATATGGGACCGCCGTTCAGGAGCCCGGAGGACGAGGTGCCTGCATCTGCTTCGCAGACTAAGGATGCTATTAGAGCCAGGAAGCGGTTGGTTTGGAGAAACGAAGGGAAGCGCGAAAGAGGGATGCCAGTGAGACGGAGTCGATTGGCTACTATACGCCTCCCCGCCCAACGTTAATGCCACCGAGTGCTAGCCGCCCGGGCCGAAGGCGTAGTCGCAGTATTGGCGACGCCGGTGCATCGACGAAAAGCGATTTGCTTCTTGATGTTGGAATTTCAAGTCTTTGTTATTAGAGGCAAGTGTCTGGTCGTTGTAGGGACGATTATGATTCGTTGATCGCTGCGGAACTTTCTCTCAGACTTGTTTTCCCTTCTGAACAAGGGATTTTATTTTTTGCTGATTCTGATGAGGAGAAAGCGAGAACGATGTTGTCGCTCTTGCGATGCAGACGCAGTGAAGCGCACTCGGTATATAACAAGCTTCCAGATTCTGCCGAATCATCAACCTGGAACTCGGGAGCCTTCGGACAGCAAATTGGCGACTCCTTCACTTTCTGTGCGAACGAAGAAGGGAATTTGTGCCGTTTACCACGGCCATTATCCATATGACCTTTGGGGAATCAGTGGGGATCAATTACAAGCGCACAAGCTCCCAACAATCCAACTCCTACACGAATCCGGATAATTATCCATCGTAAGGGGATATCGCTTTCAGTAGTATCACAGAGCCTACTGGCATAAGCTAGGATGTTTATCCCACGCTCGAGAGTCCTAGCGATCCTCTGTGCAGCCTCACCACGTAGCCGCCAATCGCCTCCGCCTCTAGATTGTTGACAAGACACTCTTGATGCACCACTCGACGAGCGTTGGACTGTTCGACCACCATTCTCACCATGTCGATCTCTGTCGACTCCCCGTCGAGTGCGCCTGTGCTCGGGTCTGCCTTACCTAAAGTGACCTCTATTTCCTCAGGATCTACTGGTGCCACTGAAACATCGAAAAGGCGATCGGGAAGCCCACATCTCAAGGCACGTGCACGTTGTTCCGGGGATGTTGGGTTAAAGAATTTGCTGCAAAAGTCTAGGGCGTTCTGAAGTTCTCGTTCAGATAACCGCGTGCCCACGTCGGACGCTCCTTGAATGACTAGAAAGACCTAATTAGTGGTCATATACCCCCACGAGTACGTCGTTCATACCTGGGCGGATGGACGTGAATGCTCGTTCGTAGCCATCTTCATCGACATCGTTGAGGACATCAAATCGTGTTGCCCGAATCTGTTCATAGGCGCTCAATACGACCATCTGGAATCTAACATATTTCCGCTTCTCAATTTCTTGGGCTTCTTGGAGAGTACTAGTAAATCCTGTCCTACCTCGTATAACTCAAGGTAAACCTTCTCGTGTACCACCCAGCAGCAGCAGTTTCCGAGCAGTCTCCACGAACGGACGCACAGATCGAAGCTGCAGCCGACAGGGCAGACGTCATCGCAAGGTGGACCCCGGACGAGAATAGCGGATCAATGAAGGCTATGGATCTTGTAAGGAATCTGTAGTCACCAGAATCAGAGACATTCTACATACCTCCCGCGTCCCCAACGATACGAAACGAGTTCCCTGCGTACTGCGCTGCCGAGTAACTAAAATCCGCCGCGGATCGAACCAGCATGTCGGCAGGGCTTCGAGGGTTGTCGGACGATGCTTTCGGGACCAAAGTCCCACCACCAATGAGGCGGATCAAGTTAGGGGCAAGCGATAATAGGGCTTGATATCGTGCGAGCGTCGACGACCCCGACGACCCCTTCCATCTCTCCTGGTACCGTTTCTGATTCACGACGACACCAACAGATGTCGTGTCATCATGAAGCGGGATAAACCAAGCCCAACCCGAGTCATCTGTGGCACAGTCAATCCACAGGTTCTCGCGCACAGTTTACCACACTTGCCTGTCAGAGCTTCAAACCATGGAGCGCCTTCGCGCTCCGTGCCTTGACCATATGTCTCAACCCCTGCCCAGTATCCCCAGAGAGCGATGTTTCTCAGCGATTCGTTGTAGTGTCGATTCTTCATGTATCGATCGGACATCAAGCCAGCTCGTCCTGTTGCATCGACCAAGAAATCGAAGGAAATCTCTCCTGAATGGTCAGTTGGACAAGCCCGCCTCCATTCAGCGACCACTGGGCGTGATTGGTCCGAGAAGCGAAGCGACATCACCCTCGTCCTTTCGTACACGTACGCCCCAGACTCTCTTGCGTGGTCAAGAAGCAGATCGTCGAAATCCGAACGCGTCTGATCCGTAGTCAATCAGGAGATCAGAGTATCAAGGGGACAATCAAACAGAGACTGACCACGTTCCAGGAGCTGTTATTGTGTCCCAACGCAATAAAGTCCGTATCTGACGCGACAGCAGTAGATGCGTTTGAACGCGAACTAAAATTCGAGCGTAGGTCACGTACATCCCTCCTGCTTGAACTGATTGAACTTGATAGCTGCACCCGGCTATGGAAGCGTCAGAAAGCTCGCGTGTTCGGACGTCACAGATGCTCCCAACAACGAGCTGCCGTACCTTGTGCTTGAAACCATATTCAACGAGTTTCTGCTCCGCGTCAATGAACCTCAGATAGTGGCGAACGGACGGGATCAGACTCTCGCCGATGTGATATCTGCATCGTGTAAGAATATGCAAAGTGTGGGCAGGACTGATGCAGCGCATGAAGCTGACCTTGGGAACTGCGCCGCTTCGAGCAATACGACTTGCAGTCCTTCCCTTGCTAGCGCGGACGCGGCGTAGCTTCCTGCCGGGCCACCACCGATAACGAGCACTTGCGTATGCTTTGAAACAAGAGAGTAAAGCACGACGCCAGAGTTAACGATGAGTGACTTCTTACAGCTGGAATTGCAGACTCCATGGTTCCACTCGAGAATCATCGAGTGGATTTACGTCCTTGGCTTATATGCAACTCCCGTCGGTGGTCCACGGACATTACTTGTCTCAACGAGTTCTGAATATTCGGGATTCAAAACTCACGTCACAAAGACGAACCAACTGCCATAAAGGTTACATATCATGGAGAGAACATCGAACCCAAGCTGAACGCCGGTGTTACCAATTTGGTATGACCAGGGACTAGTATCGTGTGTGACAAGCGGGAGTGGCCATCGTGGTGGAAGACAAGTGCGGGCCTGTGAATTCGAATGTACCGTCGTGAATCGTATGCAGTAATAAACATTATAACGTTAATCCCAATTTATGTGCTGGGCGTACTCTCGTATATGAGAGGCGATAGTCTCTTCAATCTCGTGGTCGATGCCAGTTGCAACTTTCAGAATGATCTCGTTCAGAGTCGTGGATCCAAGAATGTCGATATGGTCACTTGTATTAGCACCACCGCGGGGCATGTTCAGCACAGGGCGGTGAGGAAGCTGTGAAGCAGGGGAAATCCACTTTGGTTAATTGCACGACTATATCAATCAATCACCGTACCTCCACGGTCGTAATATTGATTCTTCCGGGATTCCATCGGGGGCGTTTCCACCCCTCGACACACATTGCACCCATGCTTAAAAGACTAACCGTCCCGTCACCTTCTCCAATCTTCACGCCCTTGCGTACCTGTAT
>JBBPNW010000850.1:0-12773 GCA_038091115.1 Rubroboletus rhodosanguineus
CGGCAGCCTGTGACAGGGGTTTCTTGTCACTCCCAAGTAGGGTCGCCTGCATCTTCGACATCGTCTTCAGGGACATCAACTCCTTTCATGGTTTCACCATCACCGGCTGACTTGACGGCCCCAAAATGGTACCGCTGACTCGAGTTATTCCATTTTAAGAGTTCTGGAGTCTTCACCGCAGCGTCGCTCAGTCGAACCTCTCTGAGCATGTGTTTCTGCAATGTGGAACTAGTCAGCAGGCCGCAAGCCACTGGCGAGTGAGGATAAAAGTATCCGCATGGCATCAAGGTTGATACTCTCGCTCAAAGTCTGCATCGATATCTGCATCCCCAAATGCATGAGTTTGATCATCCAGCTTCGATTCTTCACTTTCAGAGGGTTCGGATTCAGGTTCTTCACCCTCATCCGTGTTGACGAAATCTGAGCTCGAGGTAGCGGGATCGTCGCTTCGTTGGACCGCTCGGTGATTGGACATTTCTAATGGGCCATCTTGATCTGCAAACTAAAACTGTTCGTCCCCGCCCAGGAGCAGCTCTCAACGCATTGCAGGTTTGCTCACATGTATTGTGGTCGTCTAGCATTGTTACTTGAACCGTTGAATGTGAGAGTCCCCGACTCCATGGAGGAGGGCTTCTGTCTGCAGCAAACATCCAGATCTGATTATGTACGGATACACAAATGGTACGACGACGACGGATACAAGGATGTGGTATGCAGAAGGAGAAGGCTCGGGAAAACGTGTCTTTGCTTGTCGGCAGGTACTTATTGAGAATCGAACTCAGTCCGGGCGATGCCGGAGGTGCTCGGTAGTTCCTTCGCCGCCAGCGACACCTGCCATGCAACTGCTACGATGTCTGACCTCGCTGTCCATATTCGCGCTCGCAGCACGGGCCATCCATGAATACGAAGTCTGCATCGTCGACTGGCACACGGAACTCGTCGGTGTCCCCCTCTGCGTCACAACTCACCAAACAGACCTATGCTGCCATTGAGAGCCGCCAGCACGTTATTGCTGGTGGCAGTGATTACGAGGTCGCCGCGAAATACGGGTTTGGTTTATGTCAGCGACCATGACCCCGATTCTTGCAGTGTGGAGAAGCACACGCGATGCTCAGGATCCCATCACGCGCACGACGACAGTGTGTTCACCTCGTTGGGCGTGCTCTCGCTGATACCACCTCAGACATATGCACCTTGTCTGGGCTCGTTAGGTCTACTCTGCACGTATCGACAGGTGGCCTCACTTATGAAAAGCGACTGCATAACCCTGCAGAGTGCAAAACACACGACCCACCCACTCTTGGTATCGCGTTAACGCTAGTTCGTGCTCAGGTGGACCCCAGGCAATCGCTCTGACAAACGGAGACACGGTTTAATGCATCCAGTCCACTACAGGAGAAACAGTATAGCAGGGGAGGTCTCCGGACCAGGGGTGAGTAAAAGAGCGCGCGTACAATCCCCCTTGACATCGACTTCCCCGGTAACTTTGCGATGTACAATCATATCTATTCCGATACTCATACGTCGACGGTCTACGTCGCAGGTTTCGCGAAATTCGTTGGATCGTACACACTACATGTCACGACGCTCGAACTTGCCACAGGTGAAATCATCGCTAGCGTAAACATACCAGTCAGCAATAATGAAATACGTCGACCGATTTCCTCATATTGGGCCCATCGCGAGTTGCGTCTACCTCGACTATGAGTACGCGTTTTGATGCGAACACTGATGTATTTGGACCCTCTCTGGTCTGGCTTTCTCCTTTGTCGACCGCATCAAATGCTCCTCTGTTCCTCTTCTCTCAAAGGCAAAGTTCTGACTATTCCCAATGTCTCGTACAAACGCGTCCAAGACGCCGACCTCCAGGGAATGGATTGCTTACGACTTTCCAGGATAACGGTGCTGTAGAAGTTTTTAGTTACGGATCCAGCGGGCTGAGCGGAGATGGGAAGCCGTAGATAGGCAAGGTTACTTGGTCTAACGTTCATAACGTGTCACAGCTCCGTTCACTCCGAGTCGAACAAAATTCAATTGTGCGAATCAAACATAGCAAGTGATTCAAGAGCCATCAACCATAAAGTGCTTTTTCGGTTTGTTATTACTCGGCGTTGAATCTTACATTTATGTAGGTCGCGTTCTTACCCTCTTCTCCTGTCTCCTCCCCAACGAACGAGACCCCCCACAAGCGCCTCCTTGTTACCTCAACAGGATCTCTCCACCTCTGGCATTGTAATGTGCTTCAGTGGGTACATGAAGAACCTCTTGCAACTGTACAGACTGCTACCATTGTCGAGTCCCGCCTACAAGACGTGAAGTGATAGGTGGCGTAGGAATTGGTGGCAAGGGTGAAAGCTTTTGGAACAAGATCGCGAGGCGAATTGTGGATATCAAGATGCGATTGCATATCCGAGTCGAACCACACTGCCAATTCTTACCTTGACTCATTTATCCTCAGAACTTGCCTCAATACATCGTCCGTTTTGTTACGCGATTCGTGACCGGTTCGTATGCATCCCCGTCTTTCCCCATCTCTCTGGGCTCCTCTACCCCCTCCACGTCGACCATACCCCCTAACCGTCCGCCTGCTTCGTCTAAAACACTCGCCCGTGACCCTTTTGCATTCCGTCAGCTGCGTATCACTTTAACAGTGCACAGGAAACTTATGGCGTTGGGTACCTCGACAGGTGCGATTGTAGAGCCGAATTCCCGGGTTCAGGTGGGCAAGGCAGGTGGATGGGAGGATCGTGTCTGTGAGGGCGTTTGCGATACGCAGCACTGAACTGGGAGCGGAGGATCGGGGAGGTTGTCAATAACGTCTGTTTTACTGATCTGCGAGTCGACCACCCGTGAACAGTACCCGAATCACTGCCAATTAGTAGCTGCACGCACTTGTACCCAGTATAGCTGTTCAGAATGCACCAGACGAGGTGAGAATGGATTTGCATCCAGTATTCTATGTATATAGAGAGCGTTTGCAGCGTAGGACTTGGTTGCAATGTACACCTATGCTGGGTATCAGCGGGGTGGCTGAGTACAGTCCAACAGTCACCGTGAACCCAGTTACGAAAACGAGACGCCTCCGTCGACAGAGAACTACCACAGCTCTAAGTTAACGTGCACACCGGGCAACGAGCTGCATACTTACGCTCTGGCCTGTAACAATTCGATGGAATCAACAACTTGCCCCTCCTGCCACCACCATCACTCATGCTCACCAGTGATATAGTGCGCCTCCTTGGATGTGAAATAAGACACCACGCTCGCCACGTCCTCTACCTGTCCAAGGTAACCCATCGCACGCCTATCTGCCATCTTGACAGCGTGCCACCACGTCAACGCTGGATACTCCCGAACATGCACCAAGACGTACCCGCTTGTAGTAATCGCCCCGGCTCAACCCTTCTTCGCTCCCCTTGCGTTGCTCGCCCGCTACCCTGATGCCTTCCACTGCGCTTGCCCTATCAGCCACCCACTGACGACTTCGAGTTCGGCCCACTCACACATTGCCGTTGTTATGGCTCCAGGCGCATACGAATTGACAGTGATCCCATGACCTCCCAACTCGCGAGCTTTAGAGGGCGGCAACAAGACAAGGGAGCGTGTGACGTCTCGTTAACCATCATATTCCAAATCAAACATCGCGTAGCGGCGACACAACAGGCTCATGCAAAGAAAAGAAAAGAAAAGAAAAAGGGACAGGACAGCGCAACTTACCCGCGCTCTGAACGAGTCCGCGCACTGCAAACTTGGACGAAGAGTATGCGATCAGGTCGGCGTGCCCTGTTAGGTGCAGTCGATCATCACCAACATCCTCTTTCATCCGCCATTAGGACGGCGCGCGATGCCTACCGATCTTTCCGGCGACGGACGAGGCACCGACGAGTCGACCTCCGCGTCCCTGTGCGATCATCTGCTGGGCGGCGTATTTGAAGCAGAGAAATGTCCCCTTAACGTTGACCGCAAAGTTGGCGTCCCAACTGTCCAAATCGGCTATCAACCATCGCGCAACGTCAGTCTTGCAATCGGTCCGCGCCATGAGATAGTCCACGTGCTTTCCAACAAGCTGCCCACACGACAGATCCCTGCATTCGCGATCATCTATCGCACCACATCGCCAGAGGGTGAAGGGGTACATTCGTTTGTGGCTCATCGAGACGCTCATCAGAAGACAGTGCACGCACCACATCCAATCCACCCAGCTCCCGAACGACATCGTCGATCATCCCCTTGACCCCTGCCTCGTCTGTCACGTCTGCAATGATCTGAATTGTTCGCCGCCCCTTGGCTGCGATCTCCGCACTGACGGCCTCGAGGTTGACGTTATTGGACTGGATATCGTTAACGGCGACGTCGAACCCGTCGTCGGCGAGTCGCAGGCTGATGGCACGACCGATGCCTTGTGCAGCACCTGTCACGATCGCAACACCCGAGGAGCTCATTAGTGTAATGTGTGAGGGTGGGAGATGAAGTTGGGATGTGACAGAGATGCAGAACAATCAAGATGTGTACATCTCCATGTAGATCCATCGCATCCGTCCTTGCGGATGTCCGGCCCGATGCGGAAGGAATGGATGATTTTCCGTAAGGATTTTAGTGAAATGTAGTGAACGTGACGCTGTTAGTAGGGAACAGTGTCAGTCACGAGACGTCAACCGTTACAGTCGGTCCTTTATTCACAGCGGACAGAGTACGCAAATGCAGCTCCCATCCGTGGCGCTCCTCATCTCCAAACTATCTGACCTGTGCTCTCTTTCGAAGGCATACGCCAAAAAGCGCGTGCCACGCGAACTTTTTGCCGTCGGTGAAGACGGGGATGGTGGTAAAGTTGGTGGGCGGTTAAGAAGCCGCCCCGGATGGCTTCGCCCTCACGGGTTTTCTCCTTGACGTTCGTTCCAGATCTGTAAACCTGAACCAATGACGGCAATTAATCAGGAGCCATCTGGCCATACAAGGTATGGATGCTTTCTGCTCGGGGATTAGTTCTTTGGGTTAATAGTCTGTAGACTGGGAGGATGCCATGGGTGAGACAACGTCAAGAGAGAGTTGCACGGGAGTCGGTTCCCGGAGTAGAGCGGATGCAGATGGGTATTGTCACCCACAACCTCCAGTCGCATTACACCATGACCCTCATTGGCCAATTCATCTCGTTTCAGTTCCAGCATGTTGTTTCTAGCCTCAGGTTTGCTCGGGACCCGCTGGAACCGTACTCGGTGTGCATCGGAGCAGACCAGACCATAGTAACACTGTACAATAGCACACATTAACCAAATATCATGTCGCCCTCTCAGCGACAAATTTTCCGTTACGCAAAAGGAACGACGACATTAACAACTGGCCAGTACCAACCCAACCACCGGTGCCTCCTTCACGCATTAATGTTGATGGACGAACAGCTAATTCACCAGACCATTCTGATCCACGCACGGGAATCACGCAAATCAAACCTGACTCAAACAGCGAATATGTACGAACTGGTTGTTGGAACAGCAAAATAGGCTGTCGCTGAGCCGTGCGACCGCAACCTGTATCGATAACACTGAGAGGCGTCGAGGGGTGCGGTTAATACGTCACGGGTTCTATCAACTGATTTAGACGGTGGGTTTGTGCCTACGCGTCTATGTGAGATCATGGACTGATGGAAATCCATTCCTTTCGCTCGATGGATACAACAAGCCTGTCGTTGTCGGCGCCGCTACGAAGGCTCGCAGGCTCGTCGATCTTACTTGCAGGAGAGCGAGAGGAAGGAGAGCGAGGACGCGAGTAAAGACGCCGATTTTTTGTTTTCCTTTGAACGAGAGACAGCGTGTGTGGAACTGCAGAGGGAGGAGATAGTAGACTCGAGTTCAATGGTGCCCTGGCTGGCTTTGTATACCTCCATACAGCGTGACCCTATTTTCGCTACGACCCCATCTCATAAGAAATCGACCCTCGGGTATTGGCCGTGCTTCGATTGTCGCTCGACCAGGGGAAATAGTATGTCGACACGCAAGGACGTTACGCAACGTGTTACGCCAGCGTCCGAATGCAACACACGACTGCCTTTGCATCAGTTGTCACGCGACGTTGGGCAGTATCGGTTGTAATTTTGACTCACCTTAAACGATCCCAACCACCCACAGGCTCGACCGACCGACCAACCCCGTGCGCCAGCCCAGACATTCGGCAGATGCAAGTCACGGCGGCAGGGCCCACCGGAAATCCTCGCGCAGGACGAGGTAGTGGCAGGCCTCAGATTAGGACATGTCTCACCATCTTCGAGGACCTTTTACCTGAGCCTGTATATTACTTTAACGATATAGTATTGGTCTAGCCAAGAAGGAAGGTGCTCGTCCTAGAGTAGGTAATACTGTAGTCTGTCAATGTGAGACAGGCTCTAGACTTCATTTTCACATTTTCACGGCGCGGCTGCCTGTCGTACAATATCACTGAGACCCGTGGAGTAGTGTCAATGCCTGCCGCAAAATTTTTTGGAAAATAATTACCGAGTACGATGTCTATCATCTCCCCTGTAGTTTTGATTAGAACACACTTGACGTGAATGGTGACTCAACACCATGTTGTGGTACAAACTTGTGAAACTTTCATTTTAGTGCGTTCGTTGCAAGGCGCCCAGGTCAAGACCTCATATTTCAAACTCAGATGAACGACCGAAGGGCCCCTATTTTCATCAGCAGGCCATCCCAGGAGCCTAAGGGTATGGTGCAGCCCTTGTCGGCTAAACATGAGCAGTCAGTGGCAGGCATAGCTTACTCGGTGTTGTCATGGCATACACATGGACTACTAAGCAGATCTTCAGAGGGCTAAAGATAAGTACTGTAATGCCATACTTATTCTGATTTTAATTGTATTCCTAAGATTTCTAAACACTACACCATGATGTTCCTGGGCTCTCAACAAATGCATGGTTTATACTTCAAGAAATGAAAAAAAAAGATACCACCATGGCTGAGCAGGAATGGACATGTGCAAGATTCATCCTCAGCACCATCACCAACTGCCAAACTTGTAGAACAAGCCAATCCTCCATCTTTCAAATTTCACCTCTGTGGAATTCTGTGCCTTGCAGTGATGCAATTGACAGTGCAGTATGTACAATCAAGGTGGGTTGTCATATTCTCACTGGTACAAGCCAACACCAGTATCTAATGATACATACTATATGTTTCCAATGGTATCTTTCTTGATTATGATCTCCCTCTTCTTGGCATTGATACTAGCTACAGAAAAATGGTGGTTCCATGCCTGGTAGTCACACATGTGTAGTATGGTGATCATCACCTGACATCCAATTCAAGATCTCCAACTGCCTTATATGCCATTAGGGAGATTCTACAAGCCATGACATTTAGCCTATGGTATGAGATAAGTTAGTATATGAATTTTATGTGGCTCATATCACACCACTACCTACAATTACATCCATAACAAGCTTGGTTTTTGCCTCTGTGCTATAGGCAGCAGAATATTCAACAAAGAATGCATCAAATTGCTTGGATAGCTGAGCAGATATTCCAGATGCTTCATACTGTTGAACTGCCAAGAAGAAAGGATCTTCAGAATTGTCTTGGGCAAGAGTGAAGGAGGACTGGAGAAGTAGTATAAGGCCTGTGAAGGAAGATATCAAAATTATCAAAATTCAAAATTAATCAGCTTACTAATGCCATTTTGAAGAATCTTTTTCTGTGTCTTGGCCATCTTGTTAGCCTGAGGTATACATGTGCACAGGGGGTTAGTATAATAAACATATTTCTATAAATACACATGCCATGGACATTGTCTTTATTTCTTGAAGTGAATCCTAAAGACATGAGATTATTTGAGTAAATACATATACTGTATAGCATAAGCAAATGATAAAATATATACCAGGTGGGACTGAGGCTTGAGGAAAATCTGGATAACATAAGTTATAGTACTGTACATTGGCCCAGAAGATAAAAACTAACTGCCTATTCAAACTATACATAAGCATATTAGAAACTATCACATAGATATCTTACCTGCTGAATGTCAACAAAGCAGACATGTGAATGTGAGCTGTAAATGAATATTGGATGACAAGATAAACTTACATCCTATAGAAATATTGATTCATAGATTCACAATTCTTACAATATAGGAATAGGGTAATGCTTACCAGCTGAGCATATCAGAATGTAAGGAATCAAATAATTATGCCAGAT
Source organism: Rubroboletus rhodosanguineus (assembly GCA_038091115.1). Lineage (NCBI taxonomy): Eukaryota > Fungi > Basidiomycota > Agaricomycetes > Boletales > Boletaceae > Rubroboletus > Rubroboletus rhodosanguineus. The sequence goes on from JBBPNW010000850.1 coordinate 8,187, forward strand.
GTCACAATACAATAATAAGTTCAATGAGTGGAAGCAGATTTGCATCACAGTGTACACCACATACCTTCTTTTGTGATCAATGCATTGGATGCAGGGTATTAGTGATCTACACTATGAATCCACATCATGGGTACTACAGTACATACCTCCTGTAAAGAAGAGTTGATGTCATATAACTAATAAACATTACTCCTCCAATTGTAAATTAGTTGACTTACTTCCTATAAGTAAGAAAGCAGTAAAAGGATAAATATAGATACATCAGTAACAAACATTGGCTCATGCATACAAAAACACTCACAAACTATGTATTTGGTGGAACATTTATAGAAACAAACAGATTAGCAGCAACATTCTAATTTTGAATCTACATCAATCAACTTACTTGCTGTAAATGACAAAGAAATACAATAGGGGGCATGGTGATCAGCAACATTCTCATTTTAAATCCACATCAGACCACTTACTTGCTATCAATAGGAGAGCAGGTGATATGGCAATCAGCAGCATTCTCATTTCAAATCCACATCAGATCACTTACTTTCTATCAATAGGAGAGCAGCAGGAGGCATGGTGATCAGCACCATCCTCATTGCAAATCCCATCAGACCACTTACTGGCTATCAATGGGAGAGCAGCAGGATGCATGGTGATCAGCACCACTTTCATTTCAAATCCACATCAGACCACTTACTCTCTATCAATGGGAGAGCAGGAGGAGGCATGGTAATCAGCACCATTTTCATTTCAAATCCACATCGGGCCACTTACTGTCTATCAATGGGAGAGCAGCAGGAGGCATGGTGATCAGCAGCATTTTCATTTCAAATCCACATCAGACCACTCACTGTCTATCAATGGGAGAGTAGCAGGGGGCATGATAATCAGCACCATTCTCATTTCAAATCCCATCAGACCACTTACTGTCTATCCATGGGAGAGCAGCAGGAGATATGGTGATCAGCACCATTCTCATTTCAAATCCACACCAGACCACTTACTCTCTAACAATGGAAGAGCAGCAGAAGCATGGTGATCAGCACCATTCTCATTTCAAATCCCATCAGACCACTTACTGGCTATCAATGGGAAAGCAGCAGGAGGCATGGTAATCAGCACCATTTTCATTTCAAATTCACATCAGACCACTTACATACTATCAATGGGAGAGCAGCAAGAGGCATGGTGATCAGCACCATTCTCATTTCGGATCCACATCAGACCACTTACTGCCTATCAATGGGAGAGCAGCAGAAGGCATGGTGATTAGCACCATTCTCATTTCAAATCCCATGAGACCACTTACAAGCTATCAATGGGAGAGCAGCAGGAGGCATGGTGATTAGCACCATTCTCATTTCAAATCCACATCAGACCGCTTACAAACTATCAATGGGAGAGCAGCAGGATGCATGGTGATCAGCACCACTTTCATTTCAAATCCACATCAGACCACTTACTTCCTATCAATAGGAGAGCAGTAGGTGATATGGTGATCAGCACCATTGTCATTTCAAATCCACATCAGACCACTTACTGCCTATCAATGGGAGAGCAGCAGAAGGCATGGTGATCAGCACCATTCTCATTTCAAGTCCACATTAGACCACTTACTCCCTATCAATGGGAGAGTAGCAGGGGGCATGGTGATCAACACCATTCTCATTTCAAATCCACATCAGACTACTTACATCCTATTAATGGGAGAGCAGCAGGAGGCATTGTGATCAGCACCATTCTCATTTCAAATTTACATCAGACCACTTACTTCCTATCAATGGGAGAGCAGCAGGAGGCATGGACATCAGAATCATTCTCATTTCAAATCCACATCCGACCACTTACTTCCTATCAATGGGAGAGCAGCAGGAGGCACAGTGATTAGCACCATTCAAATCCCATCAGACCACTTACTGCCTATTAATGGGAGAGCAGCAGGAGGCATGGTCATCAGCACCATTCTCATTTCAAATTCACATCAGACCACTTACTTCCTATCAATGGGAGAGCAGCAGGAGGCATGGTCATTGGAATCATTCTCATTTCAAATCCACATTAGACCACTCACTTCCTATCAATGGGAGAGCAGCAGGAGGCACAGTGATTAGCACCATTCTCATTTCAAGTCCACATCAGATCACTTACTGGCTATCAATGGGAGAGCAGCAGGAGGCACAGTGATCAGCACCATTGTCATTTCAAATCCACATCAGACCACTTACTGTCTATCAATGGGAGAGCAGCAGGAGGCATGGTAATCAGCACCATTCTCATTTCAAATCCCATCAGACCACTTACTTCCTATCAATGGGAGAGCAGCAGGAGGCATGGTATTAGCACCATTTTCATTTCAAATCCACATCAGACCACTTACAAACTATCAATGGGAGAGCAGCAAGAGGCATGGTCACTAGCACCATTCTCATTTCAAATCCCATCAAATCACTTACATACTATCAATGGGAGAGCAGTAGGAGGCATGGTAATCAGCACCATTTTCATTTCAAATTCACATCAGACCACTTACTCTCTATCAATGGGAGAGCAGCAGGAGATATGGTGATCAGCACCATTCTCATTGCAAATCCACATCAGACCACTCACTCCCTATCAATGGGAGAGCAGCAGGAGGCATGGTCATCAGCACTATTCTCATTTCAAATCCCATGAGACCACTTACAAGCTATCAATGGGAGAACAGCAGAAGGCATGGTAATCAGCACCATTTTCATTTCAAATCCACATCAGACCACTTACTTTCTATCAATGGGAGAGCAGCAGGAGATATGGCAATCAGCACCATTCTCATTTCAAATCCACATCAGACCACTTACTTCCTATCAATGGGAGAGTAGCAGAAGGCATGGTGATCAGCACTATTCTCATTTCAAATCCCATAAGACCACTTACAAACTATCAATGGGAGAGCAGCAGAAGGCATGGTGATTAGCACCATTCTCATTTCAAATTCACATCAGACCACTTACAAACTATCAATGGGAGAGCAGCAAGAGGCATGGTGATCAGCAGCATTCTCATTTCAAATCCACATCAGACCACTTACTGTCTATCAATGGGAGAGCAGCAGGAGGCATGGTGATCAGCACTATTCTCATTTCAAATCCCATGAGACCACTTACAAACTATCAATGGGAAAGCAGCAGGAGGCATGGTCATCAGCACCATTCTCATTTCAAATCCACATCAGACCACTTACTGGCTATGAATGGGAGAGCAGCAGGATGCATGGTGATCAGCACCACTTTCATTTCAAATCCACATCAGACCACTTACTCTCTATCAATGGGAGAGTAGCAGGAGGCACAGTGATTAGCACCATTCTCATTTCAAATCCACATCAGACCACTTACTGCCTATCAATGGGAGAGCAGACTTGTTAGCAGAGTTCCCACTTTATGTTCATATAGCACACTTACAAACTATTAATGGAAGCACAGCACACAGTCTCATAATCAACACATAGCTTCAAAATGCATAACTGATCACCTACAAACTACCATTGAAATTGTTGTTGTTGTGATGAACAAAGTTATCAATAAAATTATGTTTTTCATTTATATCCCACTTACTTTCTTGATGGATACAGGCATAGATATGAAGCCCTTAGTTGGTGACTTTCAGGTGTAATCTGTTCACTTACTCCCTACCATATCACACAGAACAAACATCAGTGTACTAGCTGCACTCCCTCTCACTACATTTCAGATCACTTACCGCCTAACAGTACAAAATGCCAATAGGCATGAAAGAAATCTATTACTAATATGCTGGCTTGCATGTATTCATGCATGACTTACTCCCTTTGAATTCAAAATGATGGTAAACAGAAAATCATCAGTAACATACTTCATCCAAGCAGGTTGCTCACCTTCTAGTAATGCAACAGTAGATGTTAGATGAGTGTTTTTGTTTTAATACACCACTCACATTCTATTAACATGTCAGTCCATCAAACTCCAATGTGTGATATGTTACATACATTCTTTATGGACAGAATAAAATAATCAATCAGTAAGCTCCTTTGCAATTTCATGTCCTGATAATTACCTAATATTCAACCACATGCTCACTTTTTATCTTCATAAATTTTTGAATGACTCAAAATCTTACCTGTGTGTGTGGAAACCAACTTGCCAATGCCTCATTCAGATCAAGATTACTGTTCCCCCTGGCCTTGTAGTCAACATAAGGCACCAAGGCACTTTAAGCTATCAATATGCATGCCTTCCACAATTCAAAAACTGTTCACTCACTATTCAACTGCATACTGAATGCATAGCAGAATATTCTTTTCCTGTGCTGTAATCAACAACATCTGCAATGATGCATCATTCAATGCAGCTGCAGTCTGTTCCAACAATATGTTACATCCTGTGTCAGATGTATCCATCTCTAATGATATCATCAATAGAATAGAATAGAAATGAGGGGATATAGATACAAACTTTCCAGTTTCACATATGCCTGTGGAGGAAATGCCATATTGCACAGATCCCCCCATACATTGTGCTTGGCAAAAATCTCATCAGCATGTTTCCTCTGCCTCACAAGTTGGTCTTCTGGAGA
>JBBPNW010000851.1:2715-12770 GCA_038091115.1 Rubroboletus rhodosanguineus
ACCCATGCAGAATGGATCACATTCTCTGTATTGATCTTCTTCCAACTGTATGGGTTTTTTGGCATGTTAAGATTATCAGTAGGCTGGGTGGTAGCTTAAAGCAATGGAAAGGCCTGCCTTGGGATTGGAATGTACAATACAACTGATTAATGTCAGATCAGCCAAATTTGGTCAGCCCTAGTGGTTCTGTAATATTTTGATGGGGACTGGTGACAATTCAGCTAATGTCAGATCCAAGATCAGGGCTAACCATCTTTGGCAATGGGTTTGTTGCTCAGCACCTGGTGTATTTGCCAAATGAATGAGCCAGGTGGTAGTTTGGCTGTTAATTCTGGCTAGAATGGAGGTGCCGCAGGCCAAGTCTCCACATGGCATCAGGCTAGAATTGATCTAATGTTGGCTATTAGAGCCCTTCCAAAGATGACATGCAGACATAATACAGCAATGTGAAGTTATTGGCTGAATGGGCAAACTGTCTGCATCAGTTTTTCTATCTAGTCTATACTCAGGTACAAAGAATCCTCAATGTCGGACTATTCTGAAGACTATGTGGAGAGTGAGTACCAGAAAACAGTTTATCATGGCTTGGAAAATGAGGCAGAGGAAAAAGACAAGGTTTCCGGGAAAGCTCTTGCCGAGGAAGAAGAAACTGTGAATGCTGCAGGGCCTTCAAACCAAGGAACTCAACAAGGGGAGCCAACAGTGAAGATTACAGAGAAGGCTCTGGAAGTCTTGCAAGGTTAATGGCCTGTATGGAAGGAAGTGAAAGGAAGGAAGTGGTTGACTGTCTGGAAGGCACTGGCTCTGGAGCTTCAAATTCTGCTGGAAAATCTGAAGATGGACTGGGAGAAATGGGATGCTCATCTGCAAGTAAGTCATATGATGGCAATATTACCAAGGCATGACTGAATATGATATAGGTATATCTTGGATGGATGCATCAATAAGGGCAATCTTCAGGGAAGAAAAAGGCATTCAACCATGGAATCCAGTGGACAGCTTGGTTAGTGATTGCGCACTATCAAACAGTGCTCACTGAGGTCATGAAAGCTCAGTCACCTGAGAAACTAGAGGAGGCAGCCACAAAAGCAGAAGAATGGAATAGGGAGGGTGCTCCGAGTGACGCAAATGCTCAGTAAGTACACCATGGCTGGCAATGATGATTGGATGCTCATGGATTGCGGTAGGTTTGCAACTAAGAGCTTCAGTCTGGTCATGAGACAGTTCACCAAGGAAATGTGGAAGAAGGGCAGAATCCAAATGGTGATATTGAGTAGATTTAAGTATGAGAAAGGGGAGCTCTTCTCAAATCTGTAAGTTGACATTTTGTGTTGTTAGGTAGACTCTGACAATGGCAAAGGCTTGATTTCAATGAGGAGATTGGAGGTGAGCCAAGGTTTGGCAGAATGGATGAATATGCACAGAGAATGGGATGAATACCTTTGGTGATGCTTTAATGGGATGGAAGAGGCCCAGGCTGGGGACGATGGAAATAAGGATGGAAAAGAGATTTGAAGTGAAGGAAGCCAAGGCAAAAAGCGAAGCGATGGCCCGGTAAAGATGGTAATTTGGCCAGATGGTAGTATCTGGATTTTGGAAGTGAAGGATTTGTGGCAGGATGGCCTGCAGGCAATGGTGCACTGGTTCATGACCACGCATTATGTCATCTGCATTTGTTGAGCTAATGGAGAATAATGAGCTTGTCAGAATTGATATGCAAGATCAAAAAGGTATCCACACCCTTCAAGAAGCTCACTCAGTTCCAGGAATCCCTATTCGAAGAGGAACACATTCCTCCTGAATTTGTCTTTCTGGATGATCTGAGCCATTTGAAAACTGGGAAAGCAATGCAATTCCTCAAATTTATTCGGGAGAGACAGCACATCACGCCAAGGAACATGTTTGGATTCCGATACTGATTGAATGGATGGGATGAATTGCAATCTCTGGTGGAGAGCAGCTCTGATAAGACAGATGTGAGGCCGGATCCAAAACAAAGGCATGGAAAGCAGAGGGATGATGGGTCAAAGGAAGAGGAAGATCACAATGGCTTAGATGGTAGCAGCTTCAGCTCAGCTGGAGAAGGTCGTTCTCCAAGAATTGCTCAGCAAAAGAGGAAGCAAAAGGAGGTTGAAGGATGATCCAGACATTGCAGAGTTCAGACTGCTGAAGAAGATGCCCATAATGAGATGGAAAGTGATGATGAACAGACTGAGAGCAAGGCAGAGTATTAGACAGAAGCAGCTGAGGAAAGTGGTGTTGTTCTTGGACCAGAGGCAGCATCCGAAGCCAATTTTGAAGTGTTCAACACTAAGTGGTGTACAAGCCAAGGTGGTACATGTAAAGCCGAAGCTGCGACCGAGCAACATGCAAACAGCAGGATTGAGGGTGAAGCTGAATGGAAAGAGAAGGGAGCTGACAACTCCTGGTGAGTAGAATGCATTGAATATGATATTGTGTATGCTTCCCAGATATATATGCAGATATAGGGAACTCCAGAGCTGCAGTGTGGCCAAGCCAGCAGCAGACTGCTGAGGGTGTAGAAGCTGAGAATGTGCGACCAAGGCCAAAGCCGACATTGAAGAGGACAAATGATATTTCAATTGAACTGAGGTAATAATTTGATGCTAATGATGTCTATAGATGCGAAGATTTCGAGGCCGAGGCCAAGGCTGGATGATTTGAATGAATCCAAGTCAGACTCAATGAATGAAATGCTGGTTGAAAATAGATCTGCTAATGATAGGCCAGTATCTGAAATTGATTCACTGCATCATTGATATGACTAACTGAATATACAGTGTCTAAATATATAGGAAGGCCAAAGGGTCAAAGGGAGAAGAAGAAAGAATCGACCTGCGGAAAGGCTAAGTCACAAAAGGAGCGAGCAAGAGAAGATCCTGAGAAGTCTGGGACATTGGGAACAGAAAGAGGGTGCCAAAAAAGTCGCCAGGCAGAGTCATTAATAACAGGTTTGGCTGAAGGTGAAGTGGCATCATTACTTGGGCATGATTTGGAACTGAGTAGATTCCATTGACTTAGCAAACATGACTCCAAGATGATCAGGCAGGCTGAGAAAGCCTCCAGTGCTCATGGATGTGGATGTATCAACACTGGTTCAGAGAAAGGGTTGGAAGTGAAGGGAGCAATCAGGTAGTATGGAACCATCCAGTAAATGGAGCAGGAAATAGACAAGAGAGTCATATTCTGAAAGGTTACATGTTACAAACATATATACATGCAAACCGGGTATATTGTACAAATATGGGGGATATAACAATTACAAAAACATGTCACACATTGGCAATATCTATCACATGGTCCTTTTCCACTCCCTTCATTGGACCCAAGGATTCGGACTCCAGCTTCTGACTTGCTGAGTCCGTTTGGTTGGATGGTTCAGCGATCATCTCAACTGGGGGCAAGGAAGCCCAGGAACAATTTCCAGCCAAAGATGTTGAGGACTGCTTGCTCTCTGGCTGGAGGAGCAGTGACGGAGTGCTGAATACCAACTGGCCCAGAATGGCAATGGGGTGATTGAATGGACTGGGCCAGCCTCCAGTTGGGGTATCCAGGGTGGTTTCCTGAGCATTGGGAAGGGATACCACAATCACAGGAACTGATCTGCGGGGTATTGGGGACAAGTTGCCAGCTGCAAGCGCAGACTCAGGAGTAGGTGGAGTGGAGGGGGTGGGGGCTGGGACTGTATCTGGGACTTGGACTGTGACTGTGACTGCAATTGCCAGCAATCATCACTAATGTCTTGCTCAGAAATGTCAGCAAATGCGTTGGCTGACTCCGACAAAACATTGCTTGCAGCTGGGTTGGGATGGAGGAATGGGAAATGGGATGGAGTCACAACAGGCTGATTGGAAATGTGATCAAACAGGAATCATATGCCAGACTGCTTGGAACTCACTGCTCCTGCAGATTCTGAGCCAAGTTGCTGTCGGATCAGTTCCAGCATCCGGCCAAAAGTCCCCATCGCATCCTCTAAACTGGAGAGGTGATCATGTGTCATTGCATGGCTTACCTGCAAATCCGAATATGCCTGAAGTAATCCTTTATAGTCCTGAGGGACTTCTAAAGGCTTTGGCACTGCAGAGGACAGGCCTGCTTTGGGGGCGAGATGGACCAAATGGGCTTGGAAATCGCCCTAACTCAGGACTTAATCACAACTCCTTCCAAGACTATAAGCAATTGTTAGTCTCGGAATAATTTGATCATAACAAAGGCTTACCTTTGCGCCGCTTTGTGCTTGCCTCCTTTCTGACTGACTTGGGTGCGAGGCCATGCTTGACTCCTGGGGATTGGGTGGCATGGGATGACGCCCCTTTGGAATCCATTCCAGACATGGCTTCCGATGTCATTGACTGGTCTTGACTCTTGGATACCTTGATCGTGAATTTCGGTCAGAACATAGTTGATTGTGATGAGGGGGGAGGCTTCTTTGAGGGCCCTCAGGAGTTAGATGGCTTGGGCAAAGTGGGGCAGGAGGCAGACCAACAACGGCAGAAAACAGATGGCCCGTGTTTCTGAATGAAAAAACACTTTACCTTGTGACTATGGCACTCCTCACATGCCAACCCAGGTTTCAGGGTACAATTTCCTCCTCTCACCTGGCATGCCTCACAGACGTCATTCCCAGCTGGTGTTGGTATAGCAGCAGTTGTCAAAGGCTTCTGTGGGGAGTGCTTGGTAACCAACGTGCTAATTTCACCTGACTGTGACCTCCAGCTGAACTTTCGGCCTGAACCTGTAAGCAGCCACAGCAGCCTCCTCTTGCTCCTTCCAGGCTCTACCCTTCCCCTTGTCAACTCAGCTCCTCAAGTACATCCACCATTTCGACGTCAGAATTGCTTGTTGCCGCTGCCTTCTTCATTGCTGATTTCCTCTTCTCAGCAGGGTGACTTGCTGGCCTTTCACTATCTACTGCTATGGTTACCTTAATACTTTGTAATATTCTTTGTGGAGGTGCTGAGTCCTTCAGTATTGAAGCTGTTGGTCCAACCTTTGATGGCGGTGGGTTTGATAAAGAAGTGACTGAAGTCACTGTTAGTTGAGCAATTTTTGAGCCGGTCATCTCGGCCTTGCTCCCAGAACCCAAAGCGTGCTTTGGGAATGCTGCTCATTCTCCAACTTGAAGCCATGGATGGTCCAGCCAACCATTGTGTCATGCTTCAGGATTGCCAACCAATTCAGCCACTTATCATTTTAATATCCGGCAAGTTGGATGTCGCAAGCAACAGCGAGCTTCAGTATGAAAGCTGGTGCTGGCTGCGACCGAGTGGATAGTGCCCTATGATAGGTTCGAAACTGCTGGTCTAGACAGTCTTCTCAATGGCCCCTGTGAGCAAATTTTACCCACAGGGCAATAGCTAGCAAATCAATGTCCTTTAAGGTCTCCACCTGACCTCGTGTTTCATTTTCCATCACAACATGTGTTCTATCATGTGAGTAGTGATACCTCATGCATGTGGTTTGCACCTTATCTTGCCTTATGTAATGGTTCGTTGCAGAGCACCAGATGGATTTCATGACACATCAAGTACTTCTACTGTGCTGTTTTTAGCTGTCGCGTCATTTGGCAGGTGCCTGTCTTCGTTCCCCTTATGAAATGTGCACAGGTGCGAGTCATTCAATAGGTGAAGTTTGTGACAGGTTCCTATCTATTTGACTTGCAGGTATGTATAGGAACATCCAGGGTTACCTGTAGACGGGCCGACGCTTTGATCGAACAATCCGACTGTGTCCCAATGTTCACAAACGGTTTGGACCCCTGATTAATTGATGCCGGTTATGTGAATGGCATTTATCTGATCTACCCTGTTTGTCCGGTAAGGTACAATGACGAAAGCGAACGATTAGCTGTCCTTCTTACATCCGCTCGGCTGTCACCAGTATATAAAGTCTGGATCGATTGTTCCACAAATTCCGACCATGTCTCTTTGGTCAGCACCACACTCCCTCCACCATCCCCTTTGGTGTGTCATCGAACGTTGCCCTGCCTGCAGGATCGATGTATTCAATATAAGTGGTCATTTGGTCAGTATCTAATGAACCTGATATGGGTATTCGCAGCGCAGGCCAAGGATCACGAAATCTAGGATGATGTTACTGAACCTTCAACTGCTCGTGGGTGGAAACAGATTTGGGGAGTGGCCATTTGTACACGCCTACACTCCCAATCTTGTTCAGCCGACGTTGGAGTTGACACTTGTGGCAGTTTGCGTCCTGAACTGTTGCAAGTGTTAACTCCATCATCAACCCAATAGGATGGGAGTGTAGCTGTGTAGCAATTCTGGGGAGTGGCCATTTATACATGCCTATGCTTCCTGTCTTGTTCAGCCGACTCTGGAGTTGGCACTTGTGGCAATTTGTGTCCTGAACTGTCACAAGTGTTAACTTCATCATCGACCCAATAGGATGGGAGCATAGGTGTGTAGCAAAGCCCTCCCCCCCCAATACATGTGGAAGGTGACGCAGATGGAGAGCATGTGGGATGCATATGGCATGAAATGGAAGAGCAGGCCGCATAGTCTAACATGCATGATGTGTATAGTGTGGTGGAATAGAACCATAGGACACACATGAAAAGATGCACTTCAGTACATACACAAATGAATTTCAGAGTGACATGAGATCTCATCAGAAGAAGAATGGCTGTGACAGTGAGTGTGTATTGATGAGCACAAATAAACTGACAATATTTAAAGACGAAAAGATATGAGTAGGTGAGATAATCACATGGCAAGATATGATAAGATGAAAGTAAGATGCTATCACATCGTGACACTCTCGTTTCTGTGTGCAACTTTATCAAGGTCATCAGGGACACAAGCCAATACAAGTGGCTTGCTGTTGATGAGATGTTGCAATGGAGGTAAGTGTTTGAACGCTGTTTGGTTCCAAAACCTCATTCATGGTTCAAGATATAGAAAAATGTGTGAAACAACCTAATAGACCTTAAGCATTGTGGTCCTAGGCTAATCACTTGAACTCAGAGGAAAGGGGACTTTATGATCTTTAGGGGAAAGACCAAGAGAACCAAACTGGAGAGTGTCCAGTGGGCTCCTTGGGGTTTATATAGTGTGCCATGATGCGCACAGACCAAACTGTACACTACTACATATGTGCATATGATAACGGTAATTAAAGGCATGATGCCACCACCATGAGGTGTGGCAGAATGGAAGAGAAGCATAGATGGTAATAACCGTGTGAAAGAAATGGAAGCATAAGTGGAGATTAAAGAAGTGCATACAGAAATGAACATGGGAACGAGATTGGATCTCATGAGAACATGAATGTAACTAAATAAAGAGAAGCATCTGTGAGCGCGAGAAGAGAGAGGAGAAAAGTTACAAGTCCAGCGTATGTTGTGAGATAAGATAAACACATGGCTTGATAAGATTAGATAAGATAAGATCAAAGAAAAAGATCCAAGGTGTGTGCATACTTCTTGCATCACGACCAAGGTGAATTGTGGTCCATGGTCCGATACAATTGAATGTGGTAGTCTGTGGTTTTTCCATACGTTATGAAGATAGAGCTTGGCAGTGTCTAATGCTGTAGCGGTCTTCTTCGTGGGAATAAATACTGTCTCTTTTGAGAATCAATCAACAACCACTAGGATCAAGTCGTATCCCTGACAGGGTGGCAGATCTGTGGTAAAATCGGCTGAAATATCTTCCCATGGCCTGTTAGGGACAGGAAGTGGGTTTAGCTTTCCAGCTGGGGGCTGGTACCCTGTTTTCATTTGTGCGCACCTGTCACAACAAGATAGATAGTCATGGACAAATGAGGCCATCTTGGGCCACCAATAACTTCTTTCTATCAAACCAAGCGTTTTAGTGAGGCCTGGATGGCCAGCGACTGGAGAGTCATGGCAGTTTCGTAATATTTTCATTTTTATGTCATAATCTTCAGGAACATACCTTGCACATGTTGTGCTCTTGGCATAGTGAGGTGATTTCGCTTTCCTTAAGCAAATACATTTTTGCCTTGATGAGTTTTAGAATTTGTACGCCTTCATTGTGAATTTCAACCCTGGTCTGGGTTCGTACTCACTCTGGCAGGATCATAATAATGCCCTTGTTATCATCTTTGATCCCTTGGGCGTGGTCTTCTCGACAACTAAGTGCATCGGCTTTAACGTTAGTGGCACCTGCCTTGTAGAGAAACGCATAATTAAAGCGTGTGAGCCACTGATATTGGCATGCTTGGCATCGATTCAGATCTTGACTCTTTATAAAATATTGAAGGTTCGCGTGATCATTCCATATTTCAAATTGGAACTTCACTCCTTCTAGATAGTGGCGCCATATTTCCAAAGCGCAGATAATAGAAAGCATCTCTTTGTCAGCAATCAGATAATTTCGTTCTTCCGGTGACATTGAGTGCAAAGAGAAGGCAACAGGATGCCATTTGTTGTCTTTAAATAGTGAAAGCACTGCTCCAGTTGTGTAATCTGGTGCATCTGTTTCTAAACGGAATTGGCAATCATTATCTGGATATGCCAAGACTGGTGTGGTGGTAAATTTCTCTTTTAGTGTGTCAAAGGAACATTGTTGGGACTCAGTCCATTCAAACTTGATATCCTTTTTGGAAAGATTGTTGAGTGGATGTGTGACTTGTGCATAGTCCTTGATGAAACGTCTATAAAAATTGGCAAGGCCGAGGAAACTTCTAACCCCTTTAATGCTCGTGGGAGTGGGCCATTCCAAAACAGCTTTTACTTTTGAATTGTCCATGCAGATACCGTCTTTTCCCACAATCATTGCGAGGAAATCGACTTCTGTCTTAGAGAACATGCATTTTTCCAGTTTCACAAAGAGGTCATTTTCTTCAAGATGTCACAGAACTTTGCGTATGATCTTGTCATGTTCCTCCTGATTATCTATTTTTGTAAAGATCATTAGGTCATCAATGTAGACAACAACCACATTATCCATATCAGTGAAGATTTCATTCATCATTGCTTGGAGGGACTGTTGCACAGCCCGAAATACATAATGAGGGGTTTGTATGCGCCACGGAAGCAGACGAAAGCGGCCTTCCATTCATCGCCTTCTTTGATCCAGACATTGTTGTATCTCCATTGTAAGTCCATTTTTGTGAATAATTTAGCTCCTTTGAGCTTATCGATGAGCTGACCAATCAATGATAGCGGATAGTTATTTTTAACCATGTGTTCGTTAAGATAGCGATAGTCTTGGACCATCCGCTTCTTGCTGTCTTTCTTTGGCATGAAGAACATGGGGCTTGTTTGTGGAGATTTAGAGGGTCTAATATACCCCTTTTTGAGCTGATCACCTATGAATGCCATAACCTCTTCTTGCTCCATGGGACTGAGTGATATCAATGGGCCCTTCTTCGGCACAAAAGAATCTTTCATATCTATAGTGTGGTCCCAGGACTTTTCGATCAGCATCCGTTCGCTCTCTCCTTTTGAGAATACTTTTACAGCGGTTTTCGAAAGTTCATGGAAAATGTATTTTCTTTCTTATGATTTAGTGATCATGTGGGGATCACATGTCCTGGACCCCAGATACATAGTATTTGCCACAGGAAGTTTTCAGCAGCACTGTCCTCACTGTCCTCACATTCCATGCCCAAACACCAGGCATCCCAGGACCTGAGGGCCCACATTCCAATCCTTCACCATGAAGGCCTATCTGTTAAGGAAATCTGTTGTCAACTTGGGATCAAGAAATCATTGGTCTACCTTGTCCTCAATCTTCACAGCCAGTTCGGTGTTGTCTTGAATCGCTACAACTACTCATGTGCAGTGGGCCGTCCTTGTTCTCTTAGTCCAGCAGATTTCGCCTTCCTTTCCACTCTTTTAGATCATCGAAGATGCCTTTATCTCGACAAACTGCGGGATGAGCTGCAGCTCAAATGCGGTGTTCATACAACCCTTCCAACTTTGTATTGTGCCCTCCAGTGGCTCGGTGTCAGTTGAAAAACCGTTTCTGTTTGTGCATATGAACGAAATGAATTGGTGCGGGCAATGTACATGAATAGGATTGCGAAGGAAGTTCCAGATGCAGATA
>JBBPNW010000852.1:0-12768 GCA_038091115.1 Rubroboletus rhodosanguineus
CGTACCATATAAGTTACTTTGGCGAGATGAGCACCTGTGGCGGGCATGCGGAACCGGCATTCGAGGGAAGCACACGCCATTTCAAGGGAGTAAACAAACTGACCAGGCGTCAACCTGCGTCAATGCTTCCCGTTTTTCACAGCCTTTTCCGGTTCCCTGACCCTCCATAAGCGAATGCGATCAACAGAGACACGGGGGGGCGTACGACTCAGGGACAGCGTGTTTCATGATCGTCAGCTTGCCAGCGGACGCCGCAGATACCATCTGTTGTTCAATCGATTTAGTGACCTTGGCTTTGAGTGCCTGACATGCGGGTTGGTGTGATGACATCCATCGTGTTGGAAGGCATGGGGGTACAATACCTTGCGCATGCTGGCTTCTTTAATCAAAGCCGGTTTTTTGGGTGGTTCGTGTCGTCGCCCTTTCTTTGGGGCTGCTGCTGCTTTTGCAGCGTGTCTCGCCTTTGAGGACGATGGTTTGGCCTGCAGACCTTTGGTATTGCCTTGAGCCATATTGTTAGTACTTGGTGGTATCGATATGAGATCGGGTTACGACCGTATTGGCTCCGGGATTTTCCGGCAACGGTGGGATTATTAACTTTGAGGTAGCTCGGGTCCACCTCCGTCGTCGTCCTCGATGTTCTCCAAAGCTCACCTTTTGCGCGCTCAGCGCGCGTTCGTCGTGCAACGCAAGGTACCGTGAACGGTTTCGCACTCTTTTCCATTTATTTTGTCGACGTCTGCTCACGGTCGTGCATGGGTTTCAGCGTGCATTGCACGACGTAGTCACGCTGCCTGGTCGGAAAGCGGTCGTTTCGTCTGGCGTGCCAGGATACAGCGCCGTCAGTGGCCACGTCGTCACCGTCTTTGGATGCACTGGCTTCCTCGGCAGGTACCTCGTCTCTAAACTCGGTGCGCGCGCGCATGTCCTATCTTACCCGTGCTCTGGCTGACTCCCCAACGTGACCCACGTAGCCCGAATGGGCACCCAAGTCATCGTTCCGTACCGCGAGGAAGACGAAAAAAGACACCTCAAGCCTATGGGGGATTTAGGTCAGATCGTCCCCATGGTAATACTCCTTCCTAACAGAAGAGCCGTAATTTGTCTGATCGATTTCATCCAACACGTATTAGGAGTGGGATATACGAAATGAAGAACAAATAGCTCAATGTCTGAGCCATTCCGATATTGTCTACAACCTTGTCGGGCGTGATTATGAGACTAAGTGACGAATTCTTTTTGACCCTACTCCGTGAGACGTACATTGATATTTTTTTCTGGTTTGGTTCTTGTTCGGCAGAAATTTCAAGTACGCTGACGTCCATGCCACTGGTGCGGAGAGGATCGCGAAGGTCGCTGCGGAGACAGGAGTGGGGCGCTTCGTGCATGTTTCCCATCTGAATGCTTCTCCCGACTCCACGTCTGTCTTTTACCGCACCAAGTATGAGGGCGAAGAGCGGGTCAAGAGCGCTTTCCGGAACGCGACTATCATCCGGCCGGCAGCAATGTATGGCTACGAAGACAAGTTGCTAAACAACATGGCTAGTAAGCTGCGGAACAGATATACTCGGCATGCTACGCCGGACTAACGTTATCATCGACATCCAGTCTGGCCCATTTGGTGGAAGCTAAACTACGGGGACACCAAAATAAGACCTGTCCACGTAAGCGATGTTCTTTCCGCTCGACTATTTCGGCGTCGAAGTTGATGGTTGGTGTATTGTTTGTAGGTCATGGACGTCGCGCAGGCTCTGGCCAATCTGATGGGTATTTCGCAACTGCCTGCCACAATTTCTCTTCCTGGGCCAAGGACGTTATCATTGGAATACCTTCTGGACTTAGTGTCGTCTGTGACATATAGCCCACCTTCTCGGGCGCCAGTTATCCCCAAGCGAATCGCGCTCGCTGTTGCCAGGGCAGCACAATCGGCCTGGTGGCCGCTTATCTGCCCAGATGAGGTGGAGAGGCGATACTTGGATGACGTGACGGTTGCGGGCGACTGGGAAGCGGTCGGTGTGGTTCCAGACGAAATCGAGAATCATGCGATCACGTATCTTCGAAGGTATCGATCTGCGTACGTATGCACAGTGTGAGACGTGGCTATCGTCGGCTGATCAGATATGTCACGCATACAGAGACAACTTCCAGCGCCCGGTAGTTTTCCCGTCGAGGCTAAGTTAGGGCGCGTTCATATCCGATGTCCGGGAACGTGTAGATCATGTCACCGTAGAGATGAGTCCTGGAGTGTGACATGATGGGGAGCACACGAATAGACTTTGACTAAAAAGTGAATTTCATTATAAAGGCGTTGCCAGGAGGAGCAAGGTTCGATAACAAGGCGGTGAGTCATTGTGTTGAAAGAACGGCTGACGAGAAGCGCTCAAATGCCGCTAGCATCCTTTCGTTATGAAACCACGGGAGGAGAGGATGATTTATATTAGGAATGATCAGATAAGACATGTGTGCAAAGATTCTCCAAGTGGGAGTATATGTGAGTGACCATGGTGAGTATCGCGGGAAAGTGGAAAGTGGGAGAAGTTCTAGGTGGGTAAGGAGGAAGCTATGGCTGGGAACGGCTTACAGCCGGGCGGAGCGGAGAGACCGCGATTACATGGACGAGTCATAGTTTTGGGTCAAAAGCCAGGAGGCACGACGGCTTTTTGTGCAGGTTGCGGTGAACCCGAGGGTGGGTACGAGGATGCGGGTGAGAGCATCTAGGGAACGGCTGAGAAGGGCCGGTGTGGGGCGGGAGAGAGAGAGAAAAGTACCTGCTGGGCACCTTGTTGCTGGGCGAGCATTTCCTGCTCTTGTTGCACAATTTTTGCCTCGTCTTCAAGAGAGAGAGCCAGGGGGAGGCCGATAAGAAGGGCAGAAGTAGTAACTATCCAGACTACGTTGCCGACGACCTTGCCTGTTTTCTTGAAGAAGGAGGACGTTTTGAAGAGGGACGAGGAGATGGACTGTCTGGTGGCAGGGGGCACAATGTCAACGAGGGCGAAGAGGCGGTCATAGAAGGACTCGTCTGGGACGGAGGCGTCGGAGGCGATGGAGGAGAGGGAGTCGGAGGAGTTGGTGCGTGAGGGGGCAGAGGAAGCGTAGGGGGAGTTTTGCTCTTCGACGATCTCGACCTTGACCATGTTGAAGAGAGGCAAGTTTTGGTAGGTGGCGGTGTTGTGGCGGCGTCGGTGATGCGAAAGTGTGCGGTGCCGAGGGACCGCGCCCGAATCGAAACTCCGACCGGGTGCAAATGGAGGTGTGACTTCCTGAAAAGGGAATTAGGACGATAAGTACTTGGCCAAGTACTTCAGTTGCCCCCTGGATTATGGGGCCAGGTTTTATTATAAGTACCACCCGCACGACGAGCGATATTTTCCACCTTAATATTTTCTGCCTCCCTCTCCCTTATCATGCAAAACGGCGACCATCCACACTCCTTCTCCCAGTCAGGTCTGCTTCCCCCGGGCCTTGCCCACCCAACCCCACTCACCACCCCCGTAGGTCTCACCCTCCCCACTCAGCTTGTACAGAATCAGATCCATGAACTCGCAAAGACCCTTCCCCCGCCCCGCAAGCAAAACACCGCCTGCGATGCCTGCAGGTACGTCTCCCCGTGCCCCATACCTTGCCCCATCTCAGCCTGCTCCAGATCTCGCAAGGTCAAGTGCAATCGTCTCCCCGGTCAGGAAAAGGTACGTCCCCATGCCTCTCTCTCCATCTCACCACTCACGCCCCTTTCATTTCCACAGTGCCAAGTCCGTCCAATCGCCCTTCTCCTCATTCCCCATCTCATCCTCATCTCCCACCAGCATTGCCAGTCTAAAAATTATCCCTGCACGTTAGTGTCACTTCGTGCCACGCTTTAATCCCCCCACTCATTTCTTCTCGCAGCCATTATGTCCAGCAGGCTACCAGCGAGAAGAAGCGCAACGCAGCCGTCCGCAGACCCAGAGGCATCTCCACTAGCTCTAGGTACGTGTTCGCTCTGCTTTCCCCTCGATCCTTGGCTGCGGACGTACTTTTCGTACCCGTGCTGACGTGTATCTCTGTGCTCAGTAGCTCATCTCCTGTATCTTCTGGGTAGGCTCCTCGATGCACATCGTCTTGCTCCTTCAACCCTGAACAAGTTCCGGAACAGTCACTCTCCCACAGGCGAAAACGGTACCCCTCCCTGGCACAAATCGGCATACGGTGCGCCCTGGAACTCGAAATTCGGTGGTTATCCCAGCGTCGCGTTGCACTCCAGCACGCCCAGTCTGCTCTTCCATTTATTCTCCCCACCTGAATCTGGGCCCAGGTACGATCGATCGCGCATTCATGGATCTCCATTCATTCCACCCACAGCGAGTCCATCTTCTCGTTCGGTCCATTCAGGTCGCGCACGCCGGCTTACTTCGCCTGGGGCGAGATGGCATCCAAACTCGAAGAGGAAGCCTTCAGAATAGAGTACGTCCCCCTCCTTCCCCTTGTTACGTAAAATTTCGATATTATCGCGGTGGTACGTCATTTTATATTGCTTCCTTTCTCGGCCCTCACCTCACTGTCATTCTAGCTTGGTTAACTCCTTTTAGGGGATCTTTTTTTTAACCTTATCCATTACATAACCTGAATGTTTTCGTATTGACAAATGCGGTCGCGTAGATTCGCCCTCGACCTTGTCGAGGTCTATTTCCAGATCGTCCATACCCGGCTTCCCTTCCTTAACCCCCTCCAGTTTCGTGCTCGGCTCAATCTGCAAGCCACCGGCCAGCGTCCCATCATAAACAGCAAACAAGAAGAACCCCTCCACCCTGCACTTATCGCGACGGTGATCGCTTGGGGCGCTAAGTTCTCAGAACACCCTCTTCTCCTTGCCGACCGCCAAAGAAACGGCGGGCAGAGTCTTCTTGCGAGAACTCTTGTTGATCGATGTCGTGAAATTGCCGAGACAACCAAAGTTCACCGTATCCCACACAAGGATCACGTCGTGATTGCGTTGTTGATCGAAACGATGCAATGTCGTGAGTGTCTTCGCCGTTCCTTACATGTCACACCCCATGACCATCTCTTCTTCGGCCAGAAAATCCGAATACAGAAAATGGTTAGCAATCGCTTCCCTTTTTTTATGTCATCCCTTGACTGTCCTTGAATGTCCTAGGGTTCCACGGATTCTGGCTCAACAGCGGCATCCGCAATTTATTGGGTCTCCAGGTCGGCTTTCAAACACCACGGGCCTCTCCATAGCGAACTCAATCAGCCTCTTTGCAGATCAACCATAAATCAGTTATGGCAGACATCAAAGACCCCGAGACCCGTGGTACCATGATCTTCGCTTGGTGGATGGCTTGTCTAGCGGACGCGTTTTCAGCGTTTTATTACCGCCGCAAACCAATGCTGTGAGCGATGATTTCCTCTTTTGTTATTTCATCGCCCCACTGATCAGTGTCTGCGGACATATTAATTACCGTCGGACTGCGGCCCGCAGTGATGATGATGACTATGATATTGATTTTTACACTGCGGACCCGGCCCTTCAGGAAAATCTGGAGCTTGGGAAGCCCTCCCCACGCGAACAACTCGAAGTGAGTCAGACATATCCACTTTCTGCTGATTTTTACTCAACCCATCTCAGTTTTTGGTTGGTCATCCGCTTTTGATGGCGCGTTATTGCCTGACTTTCGACTAGGGATACTATAGCGCAGCACATGCTCTGGCTCGAATATCACGCCAAATAGCGCGTCTCCTCTGGCGCCCGACGACCGACTCTGATGGAATACCCGTCGAAGCCGCCCTTCTTTATTCATCTGAACTCAGCAAGTGGAGAGATGCCCATCTGTCCAAAGTCGGAGTCCCACCCAATCTCGCCACTAATTGGGATTTTGTCTCTGCAGTCTCTGCTTGTATGCGTTTGTTTGAGATTTTCGCTCGCCTTTGCTGATAGGGTCCTACAGGCGCAAGCGATGCACAGTATCATGTGATGTGGATTGCTTTATTCAATGCCATGGACGAATTCGGTGTTCGTGATGACTCTCTTTCGCCCAGTGGCATGAATCAAGTGGAGACCGTGAAGCGCAAAGTGTTTGAAGAAGCTCTGAACGCTTCGCTGCGAATTTCTGCACTAGCAGGGGTGCTGACATCTAATGGATATTTGGTACGAACCTGGAGGCTTTTTTTTTTCCTTATTGACACGTCTGCTAGAAATTGGACCCTGCCGTTATGCATGTCAGTATCATCCAGTCTGGTTTCTTTTTGGCCCGTCTCGGTCGTCCTGAAGTGCAGAACTGCATCGAGGGCCTCGAGCAATACAGCTACGCGTACGCAGAGACCAAAGAGCTCTCCCAGATGATACGACGCGAATACGAGCAAACATTGATCAAGGGTCCTTCATTCCATGAAATGAGCAACACCATCCCCCGCCGCACGCCTCCTGCGGATACCACGAGTGCCAATTCGTCAGCCAATGGCAACGGTAACGGCATCCATCATGCACACCGCGATTCTATGGTCAGTGTGAATTCATTCGCCTTGCTTGGCCTTCCGATCTGACCGGATTCCCCTTGCGTACAGTATTTGTCCACATGACCAAGTCGTTTCTATGTTATCAATACCATATTTCCGACTTCCGAGGGTTCATCGGAGCCCGTGTAAAACGTATGATATTATTATCCGGTTGTTACCCTTTCCGCTGGATATTTTGACCATTCATATTCTTCCGATTTGTTGTGATTCGTCCTTGCGTTCTCTCCCTCTGATATTTACACATTGCTATGTTTTCGAGTTGTCATTGTCCCCGATTGTCTTCAACTTTCCTGTCAGATGGTAGATTCACACTCTTATCAGGATATCTCATTCCATTCACACCCAGATGTCGATAGTATTCTGGACTTTACTCTTGTACCCTACTATCCATTATCACTTTGCTTCATGTTCACAACCGGACACTCTTAACCACCTTGGATATACCCGATTGTTCACCGCTATATCTCGAAACATCCCCGATACCGCCCTTGTAAACAGCTTTCTGCGAAGCTACTTTCTTCTTTGCCTGTTCGTACTTTTGACGCCTTTTCACGCGAGGATTCCGGACGGCCTTGGAACGACGCGGTGTGAGACCCTTGTTTTTGAGAATCGCGCGTGTGACAGAGCGCGGGCCCGAGGTGCCCTCCAGCTCTAGCTCGGGACTACGAGTGTTGAATGAGTGCCTGTCCATGCTGACGGGGGGATGCGCGAGAACGCACCGTGCTGTTGCAGTTTCATACTCTGCCTTTTTCCGTGCCTTCTTTGCGGTAGTAGCCTGCTTCACAAGGTCGTAATATCCATTTGCGCCACCTACATTATCCTCCGCATTCTGCTCATCCATCCCTCGTTTTCTCTTGCGCTTCTTTTCCTCCCCACTGACTTCCGGATCGACACCATCAAGGTCGTCCCCTCCCGCGCCCAAATGGCCCTTCTCTTTCTTTCTTTCCTTCTCCTTCTCCAGTCTAGCTTCTCGTTCCCTCTTTCTCTCTCTGTATGGAATGTCGTCGTCCCCTCCGATAGCGTTCGCACGTGCGTTCGTCCGGCGGGATGAAGACGACTCAACACGAGACACGTAAAACCGGAGCGATTTCTTCCGAGCCCGTTTGTCAGCGAAATCGTGATACTGAAGCGCAGTCACTTCGCCATATGGATCCGCGGACGCAAGCGTGTCAACGACCGGCACCACTTTGTCTTTCCGCGATGTGCGGCTAAATTCAGGCTCGACGAGATCAAACACGGGACTCCGCGTGCCTTGATTGGAGCTGTCGCCGGCCGCGGAGGTCTTGCGTTTCTTGTTCTTCGGGCGTCCTTCGGCATGTTCTTTTTTGGTGGGTTTGGCTTTCTTGGAGGAGGAGGAAGGCGGCGGCGGACTTGGACTTGAGGTCGAAACGGCCGCGTCTTCGAGGAGGTCGGCGAGCTCGCCTGATTCGAGACCTTTTTTCTTGATGAGCGACCAGAGGTCGCCGTCTTCCTCGTCTTCGTCCGCCAAATCGACTTCTTCATCTTCTCCGTCGTCGTCATGATCCGAGACGTCTTGCCCGACGCCAAGGCTCTCGAGTGTATTGATACCTTCTTTCAGTGTGAGAAGACGCTTCAAGATAGGATGCCGACGGAGAAGTTCAGGACGGGCCGCATATTTCTCCGTGACACGCAAATGAAGGTAAAAGGCGAGCGTCGTAGCGTACGTGAGCAGGGCTTCTACTCGGACACAGCGGTGAACATCCCAAAAGTTAGCATCGGCAAGATGTGAGGGCACGCACGATAGTACATGTGCTGCAAACCGAGTTCGAGGGCATCGGATTCGGTGTTTTTTAGGCTGGAAAGGGTGACTAGGGTGGCGCGGGTATGAAAGGGAAGACTTACGTCTCGACCCGGGCTTTTGTCTCGACAAGGCTGTAGGTTGTGTCTTCCCAGTCTCTCGCGAGTGCGAGTGCTTCGGGGGATTCCTTTTCCAGAGTGCGTAGGATAGAATGTTTGTCTTGCGGGACCTTTGTCGGAGGTGGACCCGCCGGCAGCTCCTGTTCCCTGAATGTTTATGCTTAGCAGCCGTGTGCATGACAAGACAACAAGTGTACGTTGCCTCGGGCGGCTCGACGTCGCCCTCCACGACAACTCCGAGTCCGAAATCTTTGTCACACATAGCCTCGCGCGCCTTGGCCTGCAACCTGAGCGCCTCTTGCTCCTCAAGCTCGTTGGCTTCCTCGTCCTCCGAGTCGATTTGTGCGGCATTGGAAGAATAGTACGCGCCCTTGCTGCGTCCCCACGTGTCCTCCTCTTCAGAGTCGAATGCATCCGTTTGTGAGGATGATTTTTTGGTGTCGCGTGCGGCTTTGGAGGGCTTGGATTTGGACTCGGACTTGGACAGGGTGGGTTCGGAGTCGGTGTCAGAGTCGACTTGCATGCCGTCGTTCCCTCGTTCGTCGTCCGCAGCGTCGTATGCGTACTCGTCGTTATCGTTGTCGTCCGAGTCAGAGGAGACACCCTGCAACGCAAACACCTCCTCCTCGTCTCCATCCTCATCCACCTCATCCCCATCATCGAGCAGAATCTTATCCCTCGAAGCGTGAACTACCATACGTCCGTCAAACACGATAGTTCCAAACATGCATGTATTCATATTTCAGTAAAAGACAGTCCCAGACAACACGAATACAAGTTACGCACACTGATCCTCCTCGTCCAACTCGATGTCGTCGAACGTATCCCATCGTTTGAGTTGGCTGTCTCTCCTGTCGACCGGACGGGGCTTGGAATGGGACTTGGCTTTTTGGGAGGGGCGGCGACGAGGCATGGAGTGACAGCGTTATGACACGCGAGAGGCAAAACGGACGATTATGTAAAAACTCTTCAACAAAACTGGCAGTCTCTGATCAAACGCGTGCACACATGTCGACCGACGTGTTGGACAAGGGAAAACAAAGGGCGGTAGAGGCGCTCGAACAGGACGACGATGCTCGTTCGTCAGCTTCGTTGTCTGACCCCGTATCAGACTCTGGCTCAGATTCGGACTCGAATTCGTCGACATCGACAGACAGCACGTCTGATTCCGATTCTGATATAGACGAGGTCACACCGGAATACCTTCAATCGTTGCTCGACAAAGCGAGACGGAACGCACGCGAAGAGGCTCGGAGGGTGAGAATGTTGCAGGAAGAAAAAGAGACGGATGGGTTTGGAGAGGAGGACATCATCAAGATTGGGGATAGGGAGGAGGAAAAGTACGTGTGAGGGCTTATCATTGTCGTTGCGTCTGACTTGCGATGGGGAGAACACTAGACCACTCCCACCTCTCAATCCTGGCGTACTCCCCCCACCGTACTTTGAGTTTTGCAAGGCTGGCCATCAAGCACCGACCTCGGTGCGAGATCCAGACGTCGCGCACGCAGAGGCTGCGTCCGCTTCAGCGTCTGTGCCAGCACCACCCGAAGACCCAAACGCAGAATGGAAACAGCTGACGAAGAAGCAGAGAAAGGCGGTACGACATATTCACTATCTAACCGAGATCACTCTCAATTCTTGGATATAGTTGAAGAACAAAACGACCGGGCCAGGCTGGTTCGACCTCCCAGCACCGGCGGAAGCAGACTTGCCCCGATTATATCGTGAAGTCGAAGCACTCCGTCTACGGAATCAGCTAGACCCCAAACGATTCTACCGGAAAGACGGCGGCGAAGGTAAAGGTATCAAAGGCCTGCCAAAACACTTTGCGGTACGTGTTCGAATCTCACGTCCGCCTCGCTCGCTCACTCGATTGGCTTCCTTTTCTGTCAGATTGGGACGATCCTCCCGACTACCACGCCTTTCGGTACCGCAAGCACCGACAATCTTCCACGTGCACATCGGAAACGGACTTTGGTGGACGAGCTTGTCGACGATGCAGAAGCGCGGAGATATGCGAAAAAGAAGTTCGATGAGTTGCAAAGTGTCAGAAGTGCAAAAGGGAAGAAGACACTTCATAAAAAGAATGACCTTCGCAAGCCAAAGTGGTAGTACGATGCACTTGATTCTGCTGATCAATCTACACCGCCTATCTCTAGGAGACAGGATAATGAAGGTCTGTTTGTGACATCTTGTTGCAGCGGCCTATAGCCCCTGTAACGGTAAAACTTTTCGGTCTCTACGCGGAGATGTCCCAAAGTTGAGACAAGGGTCTTTGAGTTACCCCAGGCGAGCGTGTTTAACGGATGGTTCTCTGAGGTAATTCTAGGTAGGTGCATCCCGGTGTGTAATTCGCAAATTCTGCTCTTCACCACTTCTCCGATCACACTCACTTGAAGACGCCGTTCTGCACGATTGACCATGAATTCCTGCGCTGGAGCAAGATTCGCGTGCAGACTACATGCCGAACGCCTACGGCCATGGGTTTCAAATCTTGCTCCCCCTCGTACAATGATCCATGTTTGCTTTGGTGACCTGCTCGTTTGATTGATCCCCCTTGAAAATTTCCATCACCGTACCCCGAGTGACCCTCGCGTATCTTTAAGACAAGTTTAGCTTTTTGCATCCACAAGGACACGCTTTCGAGATGGAAACAGAAGTCTTTCCCAAGCCCACGCAAACGTGGCCCAATGGTGATGTCGCGGAGGTAATGCGGAACAAGTAGACAGAATCTCAATCGTGCCATTTCCGTTCAGGATGCTCATCGATCCGATAATTAGCGTCTCAAACTCGGTCACCGTGTGGAATGTTTGCTTTGGGGATCCATGAGATACAGATGTGACTCGAAACCGGGTGGCGTAAACCTGTGCCGCAGAGTGCGGGTTGGCGTAGTCACGGTGAGCTACAAGTATATTCCGCTGTCCAGGAGAACTGTCATTGGCATACAAGATGACGTACAGTTTTTATCGCGTAGATGGTGTATGTACTTGCACCTGATTCATGTTAATCGAACTGAACATCTAAGTAATACCTCTATGGAACACCAGCCGAACTCAAAGGTGTCGTGATGAGAATGACCAAAGGTGGGGTTTTGTGCGCGACGAAGGACAAGAGAGGACAACCGTAACACCGCATCCGCCTGTTTACAGTTTGACAGTGCGCAGCTGGGCACCCAGGATCTCTGCCACGTAGGGGGGAAGGCTCTAGAACGATAAGTGGGTCGTAATATCCCATCAGGTCGTTTACGGTTTGACAGGGGTGGGAGGCTCAAGTAGATAGGTAGGGACAACATCGGAGGACGATCTTGGTGTCGTATCGGCTAGTGTGCGGGCACCTTGATGGTACCCGGGAATTCAGGAGCTCCGAGCTTGTCGTATAGGTTTCAGATTCCAGATTGATCAATCACTGGGGGGCATAATTCAGTACAGAGGAGGGCATCGTTGGGCGCTTTTATTCAGTTGTACATCCCTTTAGACGTGCAGGAGATGTTGCATGTTCGTGGAATGACTCAAGGCTGGAGGTAAGGCTCAGAGGGCAATGCACCAGCAGAGCCTGATACATCATATGTATTTCTTGGGGCTTGCGACGGACACAGTAGCAATGGGTGCACGTTCAGTGGAGGCCTAGACACCAACCCGAACCGAGGCTTGAGCCTGAAAACAAGTGGGGGACCGTCCGAGCTCAAGGTTAATCAGGGTCACCGGTTCGACGGTGCGCCTGCACGGTTATTACATTTGCGTAGAAAGAAAACACATCGAGTGTTATCGGCCAGTATAAGTGAAACAAGACTATCGTGTGTGCCGTCCAAAGGGATAAATCGCTCACATTATTGTGTTCGACATGTGGTGAGAACGAGAGGTAAGACTCCGGACATCGTCCTCCTCGCCGTTCATACCTTAATCACTACGTCCCCGTCGCAATTACATCTCTGGTACAGCCCAATTTGCGGACCATGGATGGTGTCTCGATCCAGTGCCTTCAAGATTGCATCGTCTTTCTTGAAATCCTCGACGACGATATCCGAGTAGACACCCTTGATCTACAAGACAAGTTAGGATTGTGCGTCTAAGAGAGAAGGGGCAAAGTTCTTTGAGACCCTAAGAGGTGTGTGACTGATGGAGTCCACCGTATAGGCTTCTATCGGCCGGGAATGCGCAACGATAAAAACATCCCTAAGGGTCGTCTGAAGCTCGGCGTAGCTCCCCTCGTTGGCAGCACATTTGTAAATCCCTCTTCAGCATCAAACCACCTTCCTACCACCGGTACGTAGCCCTGTATACCTCCAGGGGTAAGACTTGATGCTTCCCGCCGATAATACTCGGTCGACCCGTGTAAAAAAACGTTCTCAAAAATGTCCTGGTATACATCTGTGGTGGTTGTTTCTCCATGCTCACC
>JBBPNW010000853.1:0-11118 GCA_038091115.1 Rubroboletus rhodosanguineus
CTGGGAGCATAGGAGTAGGCAGTGGTGAGGCCATAGAAGGGAAGGTTGAAGGCACAGGGCGCGGGAGCGTAGGAGTAGGCAATGGTGAGGGCATACAAGGGGGGCTTGAAGGCAAGGGGGCCTGATGGCCTGCGTTTGCAAGAAGCGAAGGATCGACCTGAGACAATGAAAAAGAGGGCGTGACAGCATGCGTGGACAACTGCGCTGCATCGGTGACAGATAACGCTGTGTCGTTTTCAGTGGGGAATGCAGGTGGAACTGGTGATTGCTGGGATCATAAACCAGAAAGTGCTTGGGGAAGGAATGGGGTGGCAACAGGGTCACTTAAAGATGTCTCAGCAGCAATAAAATGTCCGTCACAGACGCATCCCCCAGCTGATCGGCAGTGCTTGCGGCACATGCGACGTCGCCATAAATGGGCCACGCGTGTGACATGACAAGTGCGATGGGCACAAGTGCCCATCTTTGCTTCTGCAGGAATGCTTGCGTCTGCCTGAGGTCCATTCAGGTCGGCTAGCAAAAGCATTAACAACAATGAATTCATAGCAGGTAGATAGTACTTGCCGGCTTGTGTCATAGTTGAAGATGTTTTCAGACTGTTGCCAAGGCCGTCACCCCACTGATACCAGTTGTGGGTACAACACTATGGGATGAAATGGAGTTATGATATGGATGGTGAACAAGCATGAAAGCATACCACATAATATGGCCGCCAGGCGTTAGATGGATTGGATTCGCGCACGAAACGCAGAGGGATGTCTTCACCACCAACACAACGTCGCGTCGGAGGATATGGCAAAGGTATAAAGGGCTTCAGAATCTTGAAGGCAAAAACGAGTGGAGGGAACACATTCCCGCATGTGTTAGCATGGCAAGGATCGACTAGTAGAGAGCGACGTTAGTAGGGAAATAGGTGGGAGCGCTGAACTTACCTATGTGTACAAAGGGAAAGACATACATCCAAGTCCTGGAGCGTATTGGACAGATGAGAGATTGAGGTGACAGCGTGCAGGCGGCAGTGGTAAGGTGGCGGTAATGGATGGGTGATGGGGAGCAGAGAATTCCAGCGATGGGGCGGCGGGCGGTGTTGTCGAATAGCGGGCTGGCAACAGTGGCTCCCTCAGGACCAAGGTGGTGGGGCAGGTCGGGAGGCAGTAACGACGTGGCAGTGGGGGATTGGAGGGATGTGGAGCAGAGGAATTCGTACTCACCTCTATATATATACTTGGTGCGGCTGGCATCCTGATGAACCTGATATGGAAGGCGAAGTCGATTCGATGACATTGATGACGACTTGAAGTTCAATGGGGGTGATTGCTACTTTGGGATATTGGAAGCGGCCCAATGCACCTCATATCATCATTGCTATCATGTTTGTTCACTCACGCCACAGCTCCATTGTAGGCACGACAAGCACATATACTGCTCAAAAGAGGTACAGTTAGCATTTACTAATCAGCTATGGCGGGCATGGCGGGCATGGCTGATATGACTTACAGTACCCTAGTAATGGCTGGTCATTCACATCATGTTTGATACAGTTTTATCATCGTGTTAATTCATTTTTTGTTAGGTACCACACAGCGTCAGTATTCACCATGGAGGAGTGTCTCTGTGCCCCCATGGACAAGCGAGACGTCAGTGATGCAGAGAGCAGGAAAAGTCATATCATCAATTTCAATCAACCTGCGGTGTCGCCACCACCTTCTACTACCACCAATTAATCGGATCAGCACACACCGTCATCGCTGCCTGCAAGGCCATGCAACTACGAGTTGGGCGGGTCGCTCGCCATCGGTGATTTCCCTCACAGACTCAGAGAGCGAGGCGCCTGCACCATCGATTTCAATCGGCCTACGTCGTCACCACCTGCGTTCACCGTCAGTGATCTCCTTTGCAACTTCTGACACAGACAGTCGCATCCCCTCACCACCACCTCAGCCAATTATCAAGTGGGGAACCCAGGGATGTGTTCGTTCACATGGAAACTCGCGCAACAATCCAATCAATGTTGAAGATGTTCACATTTGGCCAGAAGACTTTCATATTTGTGATATCGCGCAGTTCATCCGACTTACCTGCCTCCCTGGTCGTCAGCAGAGACTTCGCAAGTTCTTCGAAGAATACTTTGGTGTGCCATACTCCCCACAGATGTTTGGGTGGACCCAGCGCACATGGGAGCACCAAGAGAATCGGATACTCCACAGAGAGTTTATTGATTACAATCGGTCGGAGAAGGGACTGTGGTCAGCGTTCCTGACAAAGGTAAACCATACGTTCTAGCATACTACTACCACACTTTGCACTAAGAATTCTCATCGTTACTGTATCAATATCATACTTGTCGATTTGTAGCATACATATTATTTAGAAGCAGATCACAAACTGTACACAACATGGAGGAGACAACAGAATCCACAAACATCTTCAAGGTATGAGTATGCACGCATGCGAGGTATGAGTGGCTATCATAGACAAGATTAGCTAATGAGGGCACGTGAGGCTACATGCTCGGAGTTCGGACTATGCTCAGAGTCGGACATGTTTGGAAACGCCATTTCGTGGACTTTTTGGTTCGGGAGTGGGATCATGGGTAAAAACATAGGATCCGAGTTGAGGTTTGGTCGCTGCACGTGATGGTTGCCGAGATGCTGGCTGGTGGCATGCCGCACGGCAAGGATGCTGCCGGTGGCATGCTGCATAGGATGCTGCCTGTGGCCTCAAACACAGGGATCAGTTGTCTTTCCCCTTTGATTCCCCATCTTTCCATCAGCTATGCCCCCTTGCAGATCACTGTGCACATCCCCCCATATATCGCCAAAGGGGAAAAGCAAAGAATTAACCCTACCAGTGTCATGGTCTGATCAAGACATCGATATCTTACTTGATCTCGTTGTCCAGGAAAAGGCAAAGGCTGGCGATGGCTTGAACTTCAGTTTGCCATTCTGGAATGGCATATCGTCTGCCCTCCCACAATCTACTAAGGGGGCTGCTAAAACTGCCAAGGCCTGTAAAGAAAAATGGAACCGTGTATGTGCTTTCTTTCAGCTATAGCACAGACTGATATTCGACCTGAAAACAGCTCAGAAAAACATATGCTATTGTACACAAGATTTGCAATACCTCTG
Organism: Rubroboletus rhodosanguineus; assembly: GCA_038091115.1. Taxonomy (NCBI): domain Eukaryota; kingdom Fungi; phylum Basidiomycota; class Agaricomycetes; order Boletales; family Boletaceae; genus Rubroboletus; species Rubroboletus rhodosanguineus. The sequence goes on from JBBPNW010000853.1 coordinate 3,129, forward strand.
GACTGACGTACTCATTGGAACATGGAGGGAATATCGGTGTTGCAGATGAAACTGTATGGGAGGACTTTGTTAAGGTACGTGCCATAACATAAAAACCATTCCGGGGAATCAATGGATATTGACGAGTACTCTTGTTAGCACAACCCAGGGGCAAGCACATTTAAAAATAGAGGCTGGCCCTTTTATGATAAGATGAAACTTGTCATGCCGTCGAAGGAGAAGGGCAGCAACACTTTTCATGCGACGGGACTTCAAGTACAAGGTAGCTCCTCCCCCAGCAAGAAAAAGGGTTCTGTCAGTTCAAGCAGCGAGGGTGGCACTGAGATGCGTAATTTATTCAACGATGTTGATGATGTTGAAATGCGTCCTGCAAGTCCCTTGTACAAAGCCACCAGTCAGCTACCCGCCAGTGATCCACCCACGACCAGCCCATCCTTGTTACTCGGTGGACCATCAAGTGGCCCTTTGATCGCTTCCACATCCACGCCATTTCAAATCCCTTCCTCTGTTCCTTCATCGTACAACAGCTCACTTGCAAGTTCTATCAAGCCTTCGTCTAGTATTTCTGCCCAAATGGAATGCTCTAACAAGCGCAAAGCAGATGGTGACCTTGATGATGTCTCGGTTGTATCAACACCAATGTCAGTCGTCTCCTCTGCTGCAACTGGAGGGTCAGCAAGTCGCAAATGCCATAGTAAGACCGCAGTGCTTGACACCTTCACCGGTGAACTTTCGACTATCAACTCCAACTTCGCGCACAACAATATACTCCTTAATCGCATGATTCCCTCATCTGCGAGTCAAACAAAGGCCGATGGGGTGCAATCAGTCATGACAAGAAGAAGCGATGCAACGAGCATGCTGCTTGAGCTGGACTCGGAGGAGCTGGAGGCCAGTGATATGGTCATTATAATGGACTTGTTTCAAGCGGATGTCACCCATGCTGACATGTATCTAGTACTTGCGAAGAATCCTGCCAAAGCTACCATCCGTCAGGCCTGGCTGGCGAAGAGGCTTGAGGAGGCACATGCAATGAGTAATAACCTGGCACATTGACGTTGTATTAGCTATATCTCAGCTGTATCTTGTTACCCATTGCATCAATGTCATCGATGGTTCAGCATTGAACGACACAAAAAAACTTGACAATTATGCTACGAAGTCAAATACATCGTTGGTTGTTACAGGATCCCCCCTGTGCTCTCGCTCCACTCGCTCTTCAAGGTAACTAGCCCATAGATCAGCTGCAATCTCATCTCGTATTGTTGCCATCTGATCACGTTGGGTGCTGGTGGGGACGCCATCTATGAGATCACCAAGAATATCTGGCTCATTGATTAGACGAGCATCCTTCGCCTTCCTTTCCATGTCTTTGAACTCTTCAGGGTCCCATTCACGTATGATATTGTGCAGACAGCACAACGCTGGTGGGATGCGAGCCTGGATCTTCATAGAGTATTCAGGTGGGAGAATGAGAACACGAAAGCGGCGTTTGAGAACACTGATGATACGCTCAACCATGTTTCGTAGTTAAGCATGCCGCAGATTGAAATACTCCTTTGCTGTTACAGGCCTAGTAATAATAAGAAATTTTCTATGTGAACAAACAAGCACACATGCTTATAGGATCTGCGCCCTACCCCACTCAGCTAGGTAATATCGCTGTCCTCAGTATGGCACAAGGAGTTCAGGACAACTCGGAAAGCCAGCATTGGCGAGGTAGTACTTGTCAGTGGGGATGGTCAGATCAACATGACATGCATCATGGTAAATGGTAGAGTCTGCTGCCGAGCCCTCCCAACCACTGAGGACATATGTAAACTTGAGGGAAAACGAATAACAAACAAGACAGTTTTGGGATACAAATCCCTTCTGGTTACGTGATGCATCCCTTTCAGAAGCAGAGGGACAGCACACAATGTGCGTCCCGTCGATTGCACCGATTGCGTTACAGAAAAATGGATATAGTTTTGGATTGTTGAGTATTTTGGGAGGAATGGGGTCATCAGCACGTGGCAGGCATACGTATTTGTTGTAGATATCAGGATGGGTGAATGCATTGAGCATTTTTCTGAAATACCTGCATTCCGATTAATAGGATCAACAAAAATGCCTGGGGGGAACCACACACTTGGATATTGTTTCATTGCAGCACTGAAAACGCTCACCGATATGCCTGATAGTCAGGCCAGTAACACAGCCATACAGGAATATACTGAGTTGTTCTTCAAGACTGACATGTCTTGAGTGCGCATGCCCAGCGGCTTGTAGCTCCACGATAAGCTGGTTGAAGACGTGCTTGTGAATCCCAAGCTCTGTGCGGATCCATTTGGGATGCCCATTCAGCAGCTCCAGGACCCAGCCAGAACCCATAAGGATGGATGTGTGGTAGGGAATAGGGTTAGCACTCTCAAGAACAATTAAAATGACTTTGGCGGCGGCCTGTACAGTGTAGAGCACAAGCTGACAGATCTGAAGCTGTTGGTGTGCAATGATCTCAGAGAGCTCATCTGAGATATTGGTGGTGGTGTTGCCACCATCTTCAATCTCTGTTGATTCATCTGTATCAAGGTCACCATCAGCCTCGTCCCTGTTGTCAGGTATCTTGCTTTCTAGAAGGATCATGGGTGAAGATCTGATTGGTCGGAGTCTGCAAGTTTTGTGGATTCAAGCTCCACTTGAACAAGCCATCACGTGCCAGCGACCAAACCTCAACTCGGATCCTATGTTTTAACCCATGATCCTGCTCCTGAACTGGCCCTAATGGATGCATACGGACTACCCACACTGTGCATGCTGCACACGGACACTGCATATGGACTACGGAATACCTAGGGTTTTATTTGGTAACCATTCTACAGGTATTTAGAGTTCTTTTCTTCTATGCAAGCACCCCAGCTTGGAGCTTTATGCTTGAGGGGGAGTGTTGGAATATTGATTCCATATTTAGTAGCTTACCTAAGCTTTCTTACTTAGACACTTCGTACTGTAGTTACTTCTCCAGTGACTACTACATTTCTACAGGTACAGTATTCCTTCTACTTATCTTAATACAGTGACTACTACATTTCTACAATATATTGCCGGATTCATGCATTCGCCAGCTTTCCCAGATCTTTTTCCCCTCCGCCATGAACTCCACTGAAGTTCCTGATCATTGGGCTATATCTTATACTGATACATTGGCAGCCTACATGGTGGCCAGATTTCGGACAGCCCTGCTGCCTACCGATGCTGCTCTGCCGACAGAGATTCCAAACCCGCAGATTCCGATGCAGACTGTTTGTGAGGCAAACAGGATGGTCGGCATTATGACAAGGGCCTACTGAAACAAAGGTATGGTCCCTACATACATATGATTATACCCTACTCATTGCCACCCAGTGACAATCAGTGAAGTCGACATCATTCAGCTCGGTGAACGAATGAAGAGGAGGGTGAATTCATCAATGCCATCAGACGCCAATACTCAGGCATATGGAAATCTGACTGAACCTGCTGTCATCACCAATCATACAGGCTACATGCTACTTTGGTACTTACCAGGTGCGATCAGCGAGCCAAATCAGGTGAGCGTGTCCCAGAGTTCCCAGACCATCTCACCGATGGATCATGCAAGGAATATATCTGGGAACAGCTGCCACTGCTGTCCGAGGCTCTTTCCTCCAGCATCTGTTACGAACCTAAACTCAGGGAACGTAAGGTTTCAGGGAGTAACGCGGGACCTAAACCAAAGAGGAGAATCTTCTAGAAATGAGGTAAAGCGGTAATGATCTTGAGAATGATAAAGGGTAACTCAAAAGAGTATAGCTCGCGATGGTGCAAGATCGTAATCTTGGAGTTCTTCTGTACTTGGTTCGTACTAGGGCTTACTTTGCCTAGCAAGTATACAACAGAGAATGCTGGACGACTGGACGACTAGAATCGAACTAGAGAGTTCGAGTCCAGAGGCCAGGGTTTATATAGGAATGGTAATGACTGTGCTAGGGCTAAGGGTTGGCCCTAAGGGCGTAGGGTATGACGTCGTGTGGGAATAGGATGAGTAAGGTAAGTATGTAATGACGTCATGGGTATGCGATAAGGGTCTGGACCAACGGTAATTAAGCGAGTGTGTTTACCGTGTGTTGGTCTAGAGTCGGAAGCCGGACCGTAGGGTCTAGGCAGAGATAAGGGATGAAGCGAATGTAAGTTTACCACGATCACGTGTGGGTCATTCCCAGGGTCACATGATGCGATAAGATAAGATAAAAGTGGAAAGAGATAAAGGTGTAGGGGCGTAAGGGGCGACCCCACCTTTAAGGGGGTACTAAGGCCGAAAAAGTAAGATAGCGTGTAAGATCACAACAGCATCGCGGGGAAATCTCAGCACTGGCGAACCGCTCCAACCCACTTCCACCCGACTGCAAAGCTCCGAGGGGCAATCAACCTATCCCCAGCTTGGTTTCAACAGGGTCAAAATGTCGGCGTTTACTGCAATCACCCGCCCTTATTAAACTTACATTTCTAGGACACAGGGACAAAATGGCCCATCCGAGGTCTCGGCATTGTTAAAGGCCACCAGGAGTGAAAGCAGTGCGCGCAAGTGGCTAATTGCTATGGAAGAACATGCGGCCCTCCTGGCGGTGTCAGTCGCCATCATGCATCCCGAAATGTATGCAACGGGTCGCGAGGCATGGGTTAAGCTCGGTAACTGGGTGGCCACGCAGGAGGACCCTGACCTAAAGGATATATTTCCTTTGTGGTCATCAGTTTACAACATCGTGTCCATCATGGCCAACCGAGCGAGCCCCTTTCACATTGACATCAATGGTAGGCCCCAGTGGTTGGATCTTCTGATCTCGGTCGGCAACTACACCGGACTTGATTTCATGATCCTGACAATAAAGCATCAGCTTCAGTATGAGCCAGGTACCGTGATCGCGCTCCCGGGACAAATGCTAGAACATGGAGTCGGTCCAGTTGAGGGGGAGCGGGGGGTGCTCTTGTATTACATGCAGGACAATGTCCACGAATACATGGACATTTCCCGTTGTAATTACATGAAATATTCGACATGGGGCAGACAATAGGGTATAGGGAGGTCATCAAGGTCGGATTAGAATTTGTAAATATTTACAAAGGCATATGATGGCTGTTATCACCGACTGAGTATATGTTACCAAAGCTCGGATGCGTTTCAGCAGCCAGACTGTGTCCACTCAAAACTTGATAACTTTGGCCTCAGTCCACACTTGGTTTTCAGTCTTTCAGGCACTCGGTAGAATATGGCAGCATCAGCTCGGAGTACAAGGTAGAGACATTCGCAAGTCAGTCCTATTATAGCCAACCTAGCATCCATCACGGATTCTTACGAAACAGCTTCTGCAACTGAATCATATCAACCCGAGACTCTATCATTGTCGCATCCGCCTTTGCAAGCTCGGCAATATTTTGCTCGAGCTCAGCCAAAATGCTGGTCTCCAGTGCGTCCAGCCGAGCATTGTGGGCAGTGTCCAATGGCGACTGATTGATCGGCCAATGGTGCTTGAGATATATTAGCTGACAGCACTCATCCTAAGGATTCACATACCTGGAAGAAATTGCTCGCCCTTTCGAAGGACTCGCCCATGAAAAACTGCGATGCGTGGCTGTGATAGTTTGGCATATCGGCCACCCACCATGGAAGCTCAAACCCGAAGGTCGGCCTACCCACACTGGGCCGCCAATCAGGCAACAGTTCGGAGGTTCGAGCAATGCCGTCCAGGTTCATCTCCATAGCAGCATCGATGATGTCGCATTGCAGTTGCTCAGGACTGGAACCGACTTTAATGATTGGGGCGCAGGATGGGGTCGGGGGGGGGTACGGTTTGCACTGGAGCATATAAGCCTAAGTACAAGGTTAAGATGTTCTGCGATTTAATGCAGTCATAATTCCAATATAAATGTGTGATGGAGGAGACATACCGATTCTATGGATAGGTTCTTGTACCAGGTTGCTGGCCATTTCTCGGCGGGGAGTTGCGCGAGATGTGTCACGGCGAGTTCGATTCGGCACTTCTGATACCACAGCATCATTTGGATAGCGGTAACAGGCATCTCATCTGGAAATGTTTCCATGGCAGGGGGATGAGGAATGGGGGATATGGTGGATGTGAGAAAATGGAGCGTCTGTGGTCATATATAATCGGTCCACATGGACCTCGGAATATACCGAAACCGCCGACAATGGCTGACAGTTTCTACATTTGCAATGATATAACATTTACTCATGTGGGGCTACCATCAAATGTCTCCATCGGTCTAGATTCTTGGCAGTTTTCCCACTCCGCCTAACACTGCTCCCGAAGCTGTGCATAGATGGCCTGCTGCCGAGCAGCATAGCATGTTTGTCCTCGGTCATGCTTTTGCAGACTGTGCGCCGCCTGCTGTTCCCATCCACGCGATTTTCGGTCGAAGTATGAAATGGTCCACTCGAACTCAGCCATCAGCAGCTCTAACTCCTCTCCCCACCGATCCATCGTGGCTTTTGCACGCAACCAATGTACCCGGTAGACTGCGAATACGATGTTGACCATAAAGCGCAACCCGAATGTAACACTCACATTCCGACATCCAGTCATTCATGTCGGTGTCCCGTGGAATATCCATGGATCAGAACCAGGCCAGTGTGTTCGAGTGATGGTTGCGGAAGTTCGGCTCGGTGACTGCAGTGCTAACCTTGAGATCCTCATCCTTCAACACCTGATATCTAGCCAACATGTCCTCTGACACAGAAAGATGCATCATCGCAGACCGGCATTTCCGATATATGGCGACATGCCGACTGACTACACTGTCCACCGCTTTCACCTTTCCCCAGGCTCGGGTAGTCTTCGCATGGCTTGAGGCATGCCGAACCTTGGTGTGGAACAACACTGCCTTGCCTGCCATCGCAAGCTGGATTTCATGTAAGGAATCATTCGCTTGGCCAGCGCGAAGTCAGAGCTCTTGTTGGATCAGGTGGTGAGCACCGAGATCCATGCATTTATCATAACCGAAGTTAGATGGCAACGGCAGCTTTACTTGATCAGGTCGTTTACTTCCAAGACGGTCGACCATATCTTCATCTCCAATATTACTCTCCCCATCCGACCCATCCAATGCCTCTTTGTCATCATCCTCATATGGAATGAATTTAGATGCTTCGGCGAAGAAAAGGGAAATCTTGGTGGCCAACCGATCAGCTCGGCGAGCAAGGGCGAGACATTGAAGATCTGTGGCCCTGGCACCTGTCCATTTCATGTCTCTTCGGAGCGATATCTGCGCCTCCTCCAGTTTCAATCCTTTAGATAGCCATGTTGCGGCTCCGCGGTGTGTGCCCAGTGTCAGAGTCACACTCTCGAGCAGTTCCATCTCAACAGCCCGTATGGTTGGAGCTATGGTCGGCGATGCATCAGTAATTGTATGAGCCCCATGCTGGTAAGCTTAGTCTTCTAGTATACCTTTGTCGAGCTGCACCTCGAATATATCCATTGCCGATGGATCACCGAGTCTTCTCTGCAAAGCCCTCTGCTCCTCGACTAGCCACTGCTATCTTTGAGTGTCAGCAACTCCCCCATCGAGGTCGTGAAATGTCGCCCTGGCCGACACCGATGATTTCTGAGTGGCCTTCAGCTTTCTGGCCAGACTTCAGGCTGGAGTGGATGAGCATAGGTAGGGTACATTGGTTAATGACCGCGTCAGAACTTACACATTCGGATCATTTTGATGAAATTGGAATTGTTCATTTGGAAGTCGAGAAGCTCTTGCCGATGCGGAGAGGACATCCCCTGAGCCGATCCAGACACCACATTCAAAGTAGACCATAACGTCTCGATAATCTCACCATCGACCCATCCAGCCCCAGGAATGAACAATGGTGAGTATCGAGAGAAACATGAAGATTGATGTCCATGGACATGCCACATCCCAATGCCAGGCACTATGTCTACATTCGGTGGCAACCGAATGAACCTATTTCGGCTGAGCCGGG
>JBBPNW010000854.1:0-12754 GCA_038091115.1 Rubroboletus rhodosanguineus
AAACATTGCAGTAATCAATGACGTATACATTGACCAGCTCAAGATGACTCACGATCAGCTGTCTGACATGGCGATTCCGAGCATCAATGATCAATCCACGAATGCTCGCATTCGAGGAGTGAAGGCACTTCGAATAGCAGACATCAATCCCTTCACTAGGCTTCAGTGCTTACAGCTTGGCTTTGGACTTTTCCACCTCTGTATGAATCTGATTTGGGCGCTTCTCCACATTCACCGTGGCTTGATTGGTGAACCCGGAAGCTTGTCGTATTTTTTTCTGTCCTCAATCGATCGCGGCTTGGTTGTGAACACCCCAACTATCATACCCTTCATGCCACACTAATGCAAATTCTTCGAGGTATCGAGTGTGGATATCCATCACTTGCTGCATTTGCTGCATCAAACCTGACCTGCAAGCAACTATGTAATATTGCAGACTGGATCCTAAGCAATCATGCTACACCACTTCCCAATCCACCAAAGTGAATGAATGATATTCAACCTCTGCATGCATCTGAACAGTCTCAGAGTCCAAGTCCACCTTCAGATAACCTTGCAAATCAAAATCTTCGAATTCTAACCTGGGATTTACTTTATGTGCTGATTAGAGATGCTCGGAGAGCATCCATTCAATCAGTTTCTGACAGTGTTGCGATGAATTCATTAGGAAGCCGATTACCGATATCTTCTTGTGCGTGGTGCCATAGTTTGTCTGAAGTGTAAGTGAGAATGGCTTGCATTACAGAGGTAGTGTCCATTTCATAACCGACGCGTGCTCATGGGAGGTGTTACGCTTGGCCCGGATAGGGACGAGCGTAGACTCTAGGGTCAAGGGTTCAAGGGTTCAGAGGTTCAGGGAAGGAGAGGTCGTCTCCTTAAACATTTCAAGTAGCAAGACGGCTACTGGTGGTTCAAGGGTTCAAGGGACGAAGCTGGCACTCAAAGTAGCCAGGGGACTTATAGAAATCCAGGGGACGATGTACGAGGTGTATTCCAGAGTAGATCTAGGTTAGAGATACATCATCGTAGGATCGATCGTATATAAGGGCCAATGGAACGTGATAGAAGGTTGGAGAACTTGTGATGACAAACGAAGAATGCGATGAAACATTAAGGAATGTTCCTTAAATGGTACAACTCGGGTAAATCTGAAGAAGGAAAGAGAAGGTCATCGAAGCAAGAAGAAGACCATGCGGGGCCCTAACAGCATGGTTGTTAGTCTGAAGGTTAAGGGTTTTCATAGGTAAAAGAAAGCAACGAAGAAAAGAAGAAAATGGATCGTAACAGGAGGTCAAAGAAGGGCGCACTCGCCATTCATAATCATAGTAGACTCACGACCTTCGGGAGAGTTTATTCCAAGGTTTATTTTCTCCTCATTTTCAAATCCAAATTTATTTAATAATCTTGCGTTTTTTGATTGGTCAAGAATCCCCCAACCCGTGGGAATCCATGCAGCCCTTGAAATGTGAACGGATTTTACCAGACCATCTATCGACGGTTTGCCTTGCGCAACCTCTTTTAGACGGGCTGGTCACCAGACTAAGTGATAAAGGTTGTATGGTCCTCGCGGCCTGGTGTTACCTGTGCGGTTGCCTTCATGAATTCAGACAAGGTCTTTGCACCATCTCCCACCTCTGGCCGTATGGGTAAATGGTTCCAGTGGACTCTGGAGTGCTAGACCATGCAAACCTTCGCAAACGAATAGACCCACATCTATCGATGTTAAAATGCTGACACCACCCACCAATGACATGAACTTCAGCTAGCCGATAGGATAGAGAGAATCGACGGATGAGCTTCAACGAAAACTAAACTACATCTACATCTACACATCACAGGAGCTTTACCGTGATATTGTCCTACTTGTCTGCTACTATAACGACACTCTTTCCAATAAACGCACCCTTGAGGAAATTGGTCAATGCTACTTCAGTGTTCTCCAATCCCATCGTGACATCCTCCTTATACATCAACTCTTTTGATGCGAGCAGAGCAGGTACTTCTCGTTCGAATGTCTCCAAATACTTTGGAGAGAGGGTGGAGAAGATGAAGCCATTGATTGAGATTTCCTTTGGAATCACATTGAACAAATTCTGTCACGTTCAGGATCCTTAAGTCACACTTGAATTGCAACATGAATGAGCACTGACCAAAAGTGGTGTGGCCGAGCCGCCATAGTCAGCAATCATCCCACATTCCTATAAGACATGAATACACGTGGACCAAGAATGATGATGACTGACTGACAATGAATCGGGCGTGTTTTGCAGCTGCGTTCAGTGCAGCTTCCAGTGATTCACCACCTACGTTATCCCAGTAGCTGTACCTTTGTTCAGACGACTCTTTATTGTGTTTGGATGGACAAAAAGAACATACACATCAATGGGACCTTCCTTGGCCAAGACATCGGACATCTTTGTAGTCTTGTAGTTGAATGCTACATTGGCACCAAGTTCTCTCATGAATTGAACTTTGTCATCTGAACCAGCGGATGCAATAACTTTCATGCCATCCCGTTTCGCAAGTTGAATCACGAAGCTGACAAAGTCTCCTATCAATGTGTGCACCCGTAGACGGCAAAGAAAGGTATGCACGATCTGACTGCACCTGCGCCGCTAGTGACAAATGCGACTTCTCCCTGTGTGAACGTTGCTTGAGTCAGAGAAAGCAAGTGACATCCTAAATGACAGGCTCACTTGCTTCGCACGCGAATACTCCATCCAGCCAAAATATGCAGTCTGGCCTTTGAACCACCGTCAGCACATCCCTTAAGGGCAACAACGAGACAAATAACTTACCGGCCATGCCAGCTATTCCCACAAAGACGCTCTAAGGGAGGTTATACTTGTTATGTATCTTTATGAAAGATTCAGTCTCGAATTGCACTGAGTATTCCTGGAATGCTATAGCAAATCAAAATTAGCATATAATTCGATACATGATGATCACACTCACGGCAAAATCCTTGCAAGTGATCTCCAACCTGAAATGCCGGGTTCTTGGAATGAACAACGACTCCAAGACCACTACCTTGAATCCTATAGACAAGGATTCAGGCTCAGTGAAATGATAAACATTGTAGAACAAAATCCCTTACGGCTCTCCTAACTGATACACATTCTATCCATGAGTTGAGATGTAAGCTGAGTTGTTATTGAACAAGGTATGTTGAAGAAACAAACATACAGGTAGGTTTGGTTTCATTATGGCCAGCAGATAAGGCTCCAGGGACAGCACGAGAGTCTTGAGCAAGACACCTCCATTCAAAGGGACATTGTCCAGGTCAATCGTCTGACTAGCATCAAGTGTCGTTGTCTGGCCAGGAATAGGGAGACCTAGGGCGGGTACAATGTGGCACATTTAGATATATGTTTCTGAGTCTATCGACTGTAATGATCTTGCTCACCTGTCGGGTATTCTTTGAGGATGATGCATTTGTTGGTGACAAGGGCCATCGTGCGGATGGTTGTCAGTTGTCAGAGGAATCCATAGGATACTTTGAACCTGTGCAGCATTCGGGGTGTCCTGACTCCCTGTGAAAACATGCTATGATTAGTTCGGTTTGTTGCACATCTATACGAGTGAGAGAGAATACAAGATACACATCATTAGGCATGGCACCCTTGGCAGCAGTTTTTGGAAGTTTCCACAACCTCAAGGGGGGGTTTTTTGGCGTGATGAAATTGACCTTAGAGGTGTCAGCATCTTCTCGCCATCTCCAAATATGGGTTCCTGTCGTGCTTGAGGCCCAGTGAAAAAGGGTGATATGAGTTCCGACGTCTGTTTATGTTTATCTATGTGATGCATATGCCTACTATGGTAATCTGGTAGCTTCATGTCCTTGTCCACTGATGTCCATCCTGCCATGCACACATAGTGTTGATATGTGTGCACTATGCAATCACATCACAGAATATAAACTTCCATTGCTCAAAACACCCTTACTGTACACATGATGACCATGCCTGCATCAACTGATCAAGAGCTCTGGTGTGTATGCCACAAGTACTGCAAAGGTTGTCAAAAACCACTTCCCCAGCCACTGCAGATGAGCCTGTCATTTCTCCAACCACCATTTGTTATGATCCTGTCTAGCTGCTAGGTGTAGGGCTGGGAGGAACACTGAAGGAACCTCAAAAGAAGGAAAAGGGGGATAAGTGATGATAGAAAAAGGAAAGGAAGAGCTTGCTGGTTTATTTGGCAAGGTCGTTTGACTGTTACGCGAGTGTGTCAACAAAAGCTCAACAAGGGTTGACTACCCTCCTGGCACTCAACGAGTCCAGGGAAGTCTTCACAGTATCTCCTTATACAGGAGAAGAGAGGGGCGAGGGCATATCTGTGTAAGGGATCGCGGAAGAAGCAAGTGGAAGAATAGAAGTCGGGGGAAGGGCGCTTCTGACAGCAAGCTTTGATCAACGCAGATAGGTGTAGATTAAGGTTAAAGAAGAAGTACATGAGGAACTCCGCCTTAAATACTATCTGGACTGGTCTAGGGCCGGCGTGTTCTTAAATAGGAGAACTATACGAGTGACTCGAGAAATAATCCCTGTGAGGCGAACAATGGAGAGGGATACGAGTCCTGAATTAGAGATCAGGACTTAAGAGGGACAGGGTCCGAGATTAATAGATAGCGAGGAAAGAGCCCGAGATTAATCTCAGGAATAGTAAGAAAACATACGAGATTAAATAGGTCCGAAATGGAAAGGGTGCGGGAGCACGATGGGATCAGAGAATAGCACCGTCTCCAATAGTTCCACCCAAGCTGTGTCTGGCACAGCCGGGTCGAGTCCTAGTTCAGAGAAGAGGGTTTGTCCGGAATGGGAGAGATAAGCGGTGTTAGGAGAGACGGGAGGGGAATCATTAAGGGAAAACAATAGGGGGTTCGCCACATTTGTAACAAAGGTAAGATAAGAGACAAGCAAACAAGATGGTAGTGAAAAGAGGAAATCAGCCCTTATGAACCTAGGGAATATTAGTTCCCTTATATCTGAGGGGGACTTTGAATGCTGACTGTCCTCAGTCAGCTCGACGATCAGCAGAACGGGTGACTTGCAGCAGATGGGGACAATAAGGATCGGACAGATGATGATGGATAAGATGATGGAAAGGGAGGGGAGTCCATGGTGTCATCGCTTCATCATGATAAGACAATCTGCCTGTGTCTGATGTTATCCAATCCAAATCTGGCAATGCTGTTGCAAATCCGATGTGCATTTGAGCACGCTGTGTGCAGCAGCAAGCCTAAGTATAAAAATTAAAAATATAAGAATGAAATGAGAAAAAAATAGAATCCAATAAAACAGAACGATTGCAAGCATCTGACTCAACTTTTCTTCTTTGTGCTTCTTTTTGCATCTATTCCTGTGTTGGATCAAAGTGGTGCACACAGAAATGGATCAGGTTGGGGAACAGAATGAGCGATGGTGATGGCAACAGCAACAATGGCAGTGACGGTAAGGCATATCGCACACATCCAATCTGAATCTGGTGTTGCTGATGCAAATCCATCGCACATGTGAGCACGCCACGTCAGATTGATGTGATGCACACAGAAACGGCTGGATTTGGAATGGAAAAGATGGCAATGGCAACAGCAACAATGGCAATACCGAGCAAATGAAGCAAAGGGTGGCAATTCATGTCATCACAGAAAATGCGTCTGGAGAGGTGCGCACAGTGTCGTCAGAATCCAGCGATGCATGCAAAAACAGCCAAATTTGAGACATGAGTGAACGCCACAGAAAGGTTGAGGCAGTAGCGATTGGAATGGGTGTGTGTGGTGAGGCAATATTAAGTGAATGGGAGCTGCAGCACGTTGCCTTGTTCGAGTAGCAATGCCATCATGACTTATTGATGATTCTGTGCAATCTGTGTGTGCCCACTTGCATTTGGTATGAATCTGGTCGATAGCAACGCATGTGGAAAAGACTGAATGTGGAGTGAAATGAGTGGTGTGGAAATGGTTGTGTTGAGCATCTGGTGTAATCCAATCTGAATCCAGCGATGCTGATCTGAATCTGTCGTGCATTTGAGCAGGAATGGGAAGAGTGACAATGGTGACAATCTGGTGGTGAGGGTGAAGAATGTTCAATTGAGTGAATCTGGTGTCGTCAGCTACGATCTGTGTCCATTGTAATGATGGTGATGTGAATCTGTCACATCCGATGCGTGATCTGCTGTGCAAGCAAAACCAACTGTGAGTGTCCAACTTGACTTCATCAGGAAAATTTTAAGGAAATAACAAGGGTAGATATGGTATTATATACATTATAAGCCATTATAAGTCATTATAAGTCATTATAAACCCCCCTTTGGTGATTATATGAGATTATCGTGTCTTCAAAATTTCCCTGATGTTGTCTTCTTTGTGCTTCTTTTGCTTCTATTCCCGCGTTGAATCTGAATGATATGGGGTGGGAATCATACCGGATTGGGAAACGGCTGAGTAAACAAAGTGTGCCATGTCCTATGCACATTCGAAGAGTGGAAAACTATGTAGACAGACTCAGGGTCACGAAAAGTTAGTGAAAATGAATAAAAATGAGCAGCAGGCCAGATATATGAAATAATGGACAAGATAATGAGTTGATTGTTCTTCTTGTGATGGTTTATTGTGTGATAAGTAAGTGATGTGCACCAGACAAAAACTGGGATGGAACGGAGGTCACTGGACTAAACCCAGGATAAAATGGTGTTATTGGTAATGTAGCAATTGTCTGTTCATGGGTGAGTGGGTCTGAGCATGAAATGAGGTCAAAAATGCTATAAAGGGTCAATTGCATGAATGGAAATCATAGCAAAAATGAGAGGAAATGCAAAAAAATGTCAAACCAAGAGAGTCTGTACTGGGCTCCTCTCCTCCGAGGGGTACTTTGCCTGATGAGCTCCTGGTCATCAAAATGAAGCTGTGGGAAAGAGGGTCAGATGGCACATGGAAAATGATGAATAGAAATGATTGAGCGAATTCCCGGATTGAACGGAAATCACTTAGTAAGGAACAAGGTGGGTTAGTTGGGTGAGCGGAGCAAAGAGGTCAGTGTACAAACAAAAGAAATGGTGAAGAGGTACATAGTGGTCCAAGGAATAGGGAGAGGAGCAAAGGTGAATCGGCAGGGTTGGATATAGAGTTGCATGGTCCTGGCAATAACGGATTAGTCGTTGATGGAAGTGGTGCCAAAATGGGGCAAAGGTATCAGGAGTGAAGATGCGGTGGATTCGAAGATGATAAGGGTGGTAATGGGCGCAAGAAGGATGGGAGCAGCAAATCTGGCTGAGACGGTGGTGGACTCAAAGGCGGTGGTTAACCAGATGATGACACAAGTAGAGGTGGATTTGAAAAGGACAAGAGCAGCAAGAGTGACTGAGGTTTGACCAGTGATGGTGAAGTGGATGATGGGGCAACAGCATTGGGTTTGAATGACTTTGAGGAGTCCAGATCTTCCAGAATGTTAGGTGGCGAAATGTCATACACTACTGGATGTAGTGTGGTGAGAGATGGTGAACAGTTAGTATGAGTGAAGTCAAAGGAAATAATATCAGATTGTAGCAAAGAAAAAGAGAATGATGTGAGAGTTTCTGGATTGACTGTATCGTCAATCCGGTCAGGTGTTACGAATCATTACACTGCATCATCACATTTCTTTCCTTTTACTTATCGCTCACTACTGATCATTACTACTGATCATATGTTCCCTTATCAGACGATTAGATCTCTTATCTTATCTTATCATGTCACATGATCTATCATGTGACCGTGGTAACCCTTCATTACTTCACATTCTTTACTTACCTTCATCACATGTCTAGACCTTACGGTCTGACATTCCGTTCTAGACCAACACACGGTAACCACATTCCTTTAATCACCGTTGGTCCAGATCCTTCTCTGCAGTTCATGATGTCATTCCATTACTTCCTTACTCATCACGTTCCCACATGACATCATACCCTATGCCCTCTTACCATATGTAGCATACTTGTACTTATTTGTATCATGGTCCGTGTGCCTAGCACACTTGTATAAATACTGGGCCCTCTAGACGAACTCTCCCCAGTTCGTTTATTGGTGTCATCATTTGCCAATAGCTCAAGTGCTAAGCAAGTCACTTAATGTCCTCACAAGGCATCTGTTGCTGGTCACAAACCCAGAGCGGATTATGGGATCTACATGATATTCTCACTATCTCTGCGCATCTATGCTTTCATCTATATTCTACCCTTATCCACAAATGTCTTACTTTCTGGTTGTTGTTCAACTCAGCTCATTGTTGTATCTGCTAAGCGATCCCACATTCGCTTCATTGGGTACCTGCCATGCAAGGCAGTGCAGGTCGGAAACGGATGGAGGTGAAGGTGAAGGTGGACTTGGCAATGGTGGACCAGGTAAGGCTTGGAATGAGGGCATATTTGATAAGAGTGGCAAAAGTAACAAAGGCTTGAATGGTGGTAGGCTGGGTGCTGGGGCAACAATATCCAAGTCCGAGTCCGAGATAATATCTGAGGATTCAAAGGATGAAATGTCGAGTGGTGAAGAGTTGTGGGTGATCAGGGGTGGAAGGGGAAGGACAGACATGGAACGGAGGGAAAGATCAGAAATTGAAGGAAAGAGGAGGGAACACGGAGAGAGAGCTGCTTTGGCAGGCACACTTTGTAGCGACAGAACCTGTATGGAGTTAGTCGACGATATGTGATTCGGAGAGGGTGAAATGGAGGTAAAAGAAGAAGCTATGTTTCCTAGTGAAGGAGAAATTTGTCTAGGGTGCAATGAGGACATAAATCTGGCTGGTTCCGGTTCCGGTGTTTCGATAGTCATAACTTTGTCCGTTCGGTACATGGACCCTGCATTTGCTAGATATGCCTGAAATTCTGAGTTAGTGAGGTCTGGCAGCAGCAGGATATATTCAATCTTGGAATCTGAGTTGGAGATATCTGACTCAATGTCATAGACATCCAACTTTCCATCAAAGACATCATCTGAGTCACTGTCTGAGCAATCCGGATACAGACATGGTGGATGGACTTCATCATTTCATATGATTGGAAGTGGATCGGATGTCGGACAGGACGGATGATCAGACTTGTTAGTGGCTGACTTAGGTGAGGAAATGAATAGGACAGATGTGTATGATGAAGGGATAGAAGCATTGAATGTGGAAGGGAAACAAATTTTGGAACACAAAAAAAGAAACTCAGCTGCAACCATTATTTTCTCGATCAGAGATGGATCCTCTGAATGAATGTCTGGTTCGATGATAGCAAGGCATTGGTGGAGGTGGTTACCTACAAAGTCCAGAAAACTGCTGAGGAATGAAGAATCACATTCAAGGTCAGAAAGACAGTTGTTAGTGATTAGAAAGACAGAAACATGGCAGATGAAACAACCACAAAGATCAATAGCTAGATCCTTAGGTCACAATACAAGATCCTAGTAGGAGGAGATGAGAGAGGAGGGGATATCACTCAGGTCTTTATGGGAAATGACCAAGTGAACTAGACTGGGGATGCCAGCCATCGTCCACAGGGTTTATATAGTATTGGCATATGCTCACAGACCAAGCTGTGCGTGAGAGTACATAGCTACATAGGTACATAGGAGAACGGAGATTAAATACTTGCTGCACACACATAGTGTGGCAGAATGGAAGAGAAGCATAGCATGTGAATGAAATGGAAGCATAAGACGGAGATGAAAAGAAGTGCATACGGTAATGATCGTGGGAACGAGATGAGATCTCGTGAGAACGTGAATATAACTATAAGCGTCTATGAGCGCGAGAGAAGAAGAAAGAAAGTTACAAGTCCAGCGTATGTTGTGAGATTAGATAAACGCGTGGCTTGATAAGATTAGATAAGATAAGATCAAAAGAAAAGATAAAGAGTGAAATTGTCACTTCGTTACAGCAGAATGCTCAGTAATACATTCCGAGATCCTTCAAGGTGGTCATCGACTTCGAACGATAGTTTGAAGCCATGCATGTGAGGTCAGCACAACAGTAGCTATATTTTCCATCACATTCAGGGTAGAATTCTTTGACAGCTGTGACGAATGCTGACCAGTCCGGATGGGTTGCAGATGATTCCAGAAGAGTTTGCCAAAGTTCTGCTTCCTCTAAGTTAGCGTATCAGAGTGTGAACCAAATTTTCTTCACGACTGTGAGTCCAGCTTGGTCAGCGAGACCGCTGACATTTTCTAAGTAGAGCGGAAGCGATGCTGAAGTTCCATTGAAGCTTGGTGCTTCTGAAGTATCTGGAAAGGGCATGAAGAATGGCATACCTGCCATAGTTAAAAGGAAAGCGGAGGACAGAAAAGCAGAGGACAAGAATTGATCAAAGATAGAGTGGATGAGTGAAACAACCTTGAAGAAGTACTTCGTCAAAGATTGGCCCTAGGCCTCTCTAGGTTGCACACATCATAACCATCAAGGAAAGTGGGGATTGAGCAAGGCTCAAGGTCTTCAAGGGGAGAAACCAAGAGAACCAAACTGGAGGATGTCCAGTGGGCTCCTTGGGGTCTGGCATAATATGCACAGACCAAGCTGTACACTACTACATGGGGACATATGATAATGGTAATTAAATACATGCTGCACACACATGGTGTGGCAGAATGGAAGAGAAGCATAGCACGGTGATTACCATGGGAAAGAATGGAAGCATAAAGTGGAAATTAAAAGGAAGACATATGGTAATGAACGTGTGAACGAGATGAGATCTTGTGAGAAAGAGAATATAACTAAATAGGGAAAGAGCGTCTGTGAGTGCAAGGAGAGAAGAAAAAGTAGTTACAAGTCCAGCGTATGTTGTGAGATAAGATAAACGTGTGGCTTGATAAGATTAGATAAGATAAGATCAAAGAAAAAGATAGAAAGAGAAATTGTTACTTCGTTACAATGAGTATGGAAGTTGTAGACTAAGAAAAAAAATCTGGACGGAAGTGGGCAGATTGGCAAGAGCAGATTTGAGTGACAGGTCAGATAATGGAAAATGAGATGGAAATTTATTTTTGGAAGAAAATAAATGAGACAAGAACAGGACAGGTAATTTGTGGTGTTTGTCAATATGTCCTTCTTGACGACCCTGTAAAAAATAAACCCCCTTGTGGTGGGCTCCAGTTGTAAGTAATGAAAAATATATGAGAAGGGAGTGAGTGTTGCTTGTCCCAGGAGGTTCATATTACAGGAGAGGTGCTGTAGAAGGGTTAATATTGACTTGCCATGGTGCTGCTTACCAATTTGGCCAAATCTGGAAAGAGCAGACAAACGGACTGAAATCCAGTCAAGGATGAGGACTGGAATAGAATGGAATCAAACGGAATAGAATAGAATGGCCTAGGACGAGGGCCAGTGATGAGGAACTGATGGGTGATCAATGCACATGAATGAAAGATATTTTCTGAACACAAATACAAGGGTATTTATAGTCCAGGGATGCCCAGACTTATGCTAACTAAGGTAGGTATACTTTTCAAACAAGTAGTTTAAGTTAAAGAAAAGAAACCCTAATGAATCCGAATTGGGTAATCCGAAATGAAAAGGAATGCATCAGGGAAATTTTAAAGACACGATAATCCCATATAATCACCAAAGGGGGGTTTATAATGACTTATAATGGCATATAATGGCATATAATGTGTATAATATCATATCTACCATTGTCATTTCCTTAAAATTTCCCTGATGATAAACCCGGACATCGGAGGATAGGGGCTAAACATCGGACTATCAACGGACTTAAAATAGACAGATACTACCTCAGGGACAACTCGTCCCTTACAGCACTTCTTTCTCCCCCTATGTATAACACCATACGAAGCCACCCCCATCATCATATTGTCCTGAACATTGCTTTCCCAATGGAGGGAGCCATGGCATGGCTATGGCGTTTGATCCAGTGGGATCCCTGTTGGGGATACACCCACTGGCATTGGTTTTTCAACAATCTGTCAGAGTTTTGTGTGAGTTACTGTCTCTTCCGTCACTGTGTTCATACTCATTCTATGGCAGATCCTCTGGTTCTCCAACCCCACAATGCACAATATTGTCATCCATGCACTCCAAATGCCTGACTCTGTCGGGTGGCTCTCTGTCCTCATTCCTCTGGAACATCCATGGTGTCGACTAACAAGCAATGTTCCTGATACTGAAACATATCAAGGATCGTCGAAGACAGATACATGAGAACGTTGAATACAACAACAAAGAAAGGGGCTTTATCGGATAATCTTGATATGAGGACGCTCATAGGAATAGACCACTAAGGTCACTTGATCACTATGATCCTTGAGGACACTGTGTATAGGACACTAGCAGATGTCTTCAGGAAGGAAGTGCAACTCTCTAGCACGAAGGCTGAAGACAAGTGAGATCAACTATAAACAAACTGAGGAGTTCGTCTAGAGGCATCCCAGTATATATACGTCCAGTGCTTGCGCATGGACCAAGGTACAAATACAAAGACTATGCTACATACAGTGGCTCAAATAAGTGTCCCAATGTTTGGCTATTTTGGAAAGAATTGATATTTGTAAGAGATCCAGAAGGAGTTAGCTCTAACCCTTGCAGGGTCATCAATAGCCCTAACCCTTGCCCTAAATATGAGTGCTTAGTCATGTGATCTAGTTGCCATGGCACTCAGATATAATCATATTAAAATGACAAATCATTGGGACACTTATTTGAGCAGCATTTCTATTTCAGAGTTTTAGTATTTAGTATGTCCCCCTGTGCCTTTATCATTTCATGCAGTCCCCTAGGCA
>JBBPNW010000855.1:0-12752 GCA_038091115.1 Rubroboletus rhodosanguineus
TTGTTGGTACACTCTGTGTACACTATTTTGCTGTGTGATAAGTAGAATAAGTGCAATTCAAGAGGAAGGGTTAGCTTAAATGGTCCTTATTCTCCTTATTCTGAGCTATGCTTGGGACACAGTTCTGCAGCTGAATAAGTTCAATAAGCATGGAATAAGTAGCATAATAAGTGTAATAAGTAACAGTCTAATTTGCTGATGGTGTTGGAATTCCAGTTGGCAGACAAGAATTGAAAAGGTGCCGACGTCTCCCGACTGGTCTGCTTGTTAAGAACCTTCGGTAACTTGATCTTCATTTTCTTGTCCATACTGGCTGCCATTTCTTGCAACACCTGTTTGGGGCTGATCGTTCCCTCTCCGATGAAGGTGACAGAGCGCTCAAGCTAGGTGAGGTTAGAATAGTCAGAACTAGACAAATAACACAATGGGGGGCATATCGTGGCTGCTGCCAAAGTGACAACACCTCCACCATTCTTCCCAGCAGCCATAGCTTTCGTATCCCATCCAGGTATGTTGATATACCATGCAATGTCGGTCAAATGAGTCGATGTGATTAGCTCAATAACAAAAGAAGACTGATAGAGACCTTCTGGATCCAATTTGTCAGGTTCTTTGCGTAAGAAATGGTATTCGTCCAGTAATTGCTTTGCCATAGTAGCGCTTGGTATCTGTGTATCGTCCTCGATCTTTGAAAAAAAATCGATCAGCATGGTGAGAGCGGTGGAGCTGAAGCTGCTCTGCCACTTGCTGAGTCTTTGATGGATCTACAAAAGTCAGCAACCTAGGATCTGTTTTAACAGCTAAATACTTACCACCGAGAAGACTGAGCCTGCAGGAGTCACACGGTATTTGACATTGGGGTACACAACTTCGAAAATTTGTTGCAAAGCACTTGCCAGCTGGTCGTCAGGCATGTTCCACACATTCGGTTGCACACTACACCACAGGGTTGCAGTGGAGACAAAGGTCCTGGACCATTGGTGATCGGTTGTGACCGGGAGATCCTTATTACTATATTGCTTCTTGACAACGTTGATGAGATAACCATCCGGACTGCGGCGATGGACCTGGGATTCTCCCACATGACTTGTGACATCAGTGAGGGATGATACGACTGAGGTGGCCTCCTCCAATTTCAGCTTCTTGCACGGAGGTGGGTTGGAGTCCTTCATTCAGGACCTGACACCTACAGATGTCTACATGGAGGTTTGATAGTACTAGAAGTTAGTAAAGTGTACTGGAAGTTATGTCGACTTACCGTTGACGTAGTTTGATCCTTCTTGGCATCAACGTTTTCTTCTGCTCGTGGGTCGTTGCTTGCGGTCTCGTCAGCAGGTGGCGAACTTGGTTCGCTGTCAGGTACACAAGGAAGTGGAGTGAGCTTGCATTTGGGAGCCGAAGGGATAGCTGGTGGGGGGATTGCAGCTTCTAGTACATTGTCCGACCCTCCCATGCCTCCTGGACTACTTGGCTCACTGTCGGGGACAACCTGCACTTCCAGCTTACGCTTGAGAGCCGAGAACTTGATGACTGGCGTGGACTTGATGGCTTTGGGGTGGACAACCCCAGGGGAATAGTCTTGAATATCTTCCATGTTGTCTGGGCATTCAATGGCTGGCTTGGCTTTGACAAATTTGAGTTGAACGGACCAGGAGGAATTGTCTTCACTGGCCATATCGTCCATATCGTCCACTAGCTGAACAGGTGCTACAATCTAGCACATTAGCAGAAGTTAGTATAGTACAATGACAATTCTAGATGACTTGACCCACTGTTGTGCTCAGAGTTTTGGCATGCTTGAAGGACGCCAATTTCTCATCCATCTCGTCGACCTCATCACCAAAGATTTCGTCCGTTTGATCCTCAGAAAGTGGAGGGGTGGAGGTGAGGTTGGAACCCTTCTGACTGCTGCGTTGGTTACATATGATAATGGGTGAACTGGAAGTGTTGCTACCCGGGATGCTGCCGCTGCCTGTAGCTGCCCCATTGGATTTTTTCTCCTTGGCCACGTTGACTATCCAGTCCTTGACATGACTGTCAAAGGATATTTTTTTGGATCTGCGTTCCACAGCAAGGTTAAGAAAGAAGAGAACCGACTCGGTGAGCGACAACATTGGGGATCTGAGCAGAGTAGAAGCACTTACTCAGCACCTAGGCAACGTCCCGTTAGAACTCTGCCGTCATCAAACACACGAGTCAAGTGTGTGTACACTCTCACCTAGTCTGTCCTTACATCTATTGATTGCCGCTTTCAGTGACCTCAGGGCAGGTGTTGTGGTGCCACTGGCACTGGGCGCAGTCTAGTTCTCTTTAAAGGTAAGCTGTCTCGTGAAAGTGGCATGTTGCTCACCAAATCTGCTCTATAAGAGCCGTCTCCTGCAGACTCGACACCCTCACCACCCTCACCACTCAATCCCTTATTCTTGGAGGTGGGGGCCCGAGCATGAGGACAAGGCGGAGGCTTTGCCTTCTTCATCTTTGCCTCGCTCGCTTTGGCCTCCACCTCTATCTCCATCAATGCGAGACGTTGAATGCCTTGCTGCGCAGCCTTCTGTTGTGCGGTCTTCACTTCCATGACACGTTTGTCGTCAGCCGCCTTTTCTTCCCTCGTACGTCTTTTCTGGACCACACCTGCCTCAAAGAGGATGTTAGCAGGATGCTTATCAGAATTTCCAGGTCGTGTATGACAAGTGGACGCAGGGGCGGAATCCATGGTTGGAAGGGTACAAAGACAGAAGATGGTAGGGTTAAAATTTGCTCCAAGTACGAGTCCCTGCAATTTGTAAGTCTTGCTTGCATTTACCCTGACTTAAACTGAGCCGGTCACCTAACTCTCCATTCTATTCACTCCTGACGGCATGCAAATCGCCTCCCTGAATCCTGCCCACAAACCGCACCAGTTCCCTTGTGGTCACCCTGGCTGCAAACGCTTCTTCAAGACTCTAGGTGGTTGTACAACACATCAGCATGTGGCTCATCCAAATTTGTTGTGCCTGCAGCCTTCACAATCCCCTCGCTGGCAACGTTGCCATTCTTTTACTCCATCACCATCTCTTTCGCCCCATTGTCCTTTCAGTCTGTCTCCTGCACCTAGTCTGGATGCACCTAGCGACGCTCCTGCTCCTCCTGCTCCCGCTCCTCCTGAGACTGACGATGGTTTCAATGATGACAATTTACAATACTTTGGACCGGGCAAAAAGTACTACCAGTACTACCATCCTAAACTCACTGGTTTGTACATACATTTTGATACCATGTCAGATGCAATTTAAACCTGTTGCATGCAGGCCAACCGTGCAATGAAGATGGAGATTTTCTCCTGCCAGGAACTCCACCTCTGTTGAAGGATAACGACCCAGCCAACTGGTTTCCTTATGATAGTCAGCTTCAGTTCGAGACTGCCCAATTTTTATTTACAAAATGCCAAATGTCCACCTCCAAAGTCAACACCCTTCTGGACCTTTGGGCCAGCTCTCTCTACCCATATGGAGCAAGTCCCCCTTTCACTGATCACCACCATATGCTCAAGACAATTGACTCAACAACTGTTGGGGATGTCCAATGGCAATCCCTTTCTGTTCACTATACTGGTGCGATCCCAGAGATCGATCCCCCAGCTTGGATGTCACAAGAGTATGATGTCTGGTTTCGAGACCCTTGTCTGGTTGCGCATAAAATACTTGGCAATGCTAGTTTTACAGGCGAGGTTGATCTTTGCCCATTTCAAGAGTATACAACTGACAATCAAACTCGGCAATACAAGGACTTCATGTCTGGCGACTGGGTTTGGGATCAGACAGTTTGTCTTTTTAGCACTGATTTCGGTTGTACTCTGATCTTACCGATAGAATATTATATCTGAGGATGAGAGCACAGTTGGGAGCACATTCGTCCCTATCATTTTGGGTAGTGATAAAACCACAGTTTCAGTTGCTACAGGCAACAATGAATACTATCTGCTGTATCTGTCCATCGGAAATGTTCGCAACAGTCTACGACGAGCACATCGGGATGCACTCATCTTGATCAGCTTCCTCGCAATACCAAAAAGTTTGTTTTTCGTTCACCACTTGATGCTACCTGCTAAACTATTGTTCTGATCTAGCCAAAAGGGAACATTCATCGAATGCAGCATTCCACAATTTCTGCAGGCAACTTTTTCATAGCTCCCTGGCAACCATTCTTCAATCTCTCAAGCCTGCCATGACAACACCGGAGGTTGTTAAGTATGCAGACGGACACTTCCAACGCACTGTATATGGACTCAGACCTTACATTGCTGATTACGAGGAACAAGTCCTCTTGACTTGTATTGTTTGTGGGTGGTGTCCACAGTAAGTTCCTTTGCCCCCTCCTTTTTCTAGTCGTCTCATCATTTGTTTGATAGATGTCAAGCCCGATGCGACAATTTGGGTGCTGATGCACTAGATTGAACACGTGCATTCAACGAGGCGCTATTCCAAGAGAGTACACCTGATGTTATGTGGGAAGAATATGGTGTGGTTGGAGATTTGGTGGTATGTTCATAACTACTTTATTGGCGTTGATATTAATCGGTCATGTAAGCCCTTCACAAACGATTTCCCTCGAGCGGATATTCACCAACTCATTGCCCCAGACATCCTGCACCAACTCATCAAGGGCTGCTTCAAGGACCATCTAGTCGATTGGGTAACAATGTACATAGCTGCTAAACACCAAAAAAGAGTAGCTGAGGGGATCTTAGATGAGATCAATCATTGCATTGCTGCGGTTGCACCCTTCACTGGTTTACAGTGGTTTCCCCAGGGGCGGAAATTCAAACAGTGGACAGGTGATGATTTGATGGCCCTAATGAAAGTGAGTAGTTGTACCAAGGTTTTATTTTTATTCTATTCGTCATCTCATTTTTATTCCGTAGGTCTATATTGCTGCCATCGAGGCTTTTGTACCTGCCAATGTGGTGCGCACATTTCATGCCTTTTTAGAAGCTTGTTATCTTGTTCGCCGCCATACTATATCCGAGGCCACACTTGAAGAGATCGAAGCAGCAATCCACTGTTTCCACCATTTCCGTGAAGTTTTCAAGTCAGGTGATGTTCCTGTTGCTACAACATTTTCACTTCCTTGTCAGCATTCAATGAAGCATTATCCTGCTCTCATCCACCTCTGGGGGGCGCGCAATGGCCTATGCTCCTCTCTCACCAAATGCAAACACATCAAAGCCATCAAAGAGCCTTGGCGACGATCAAGCAAATATAAAGCACTCGGTCAGATGCTACTGACCAACCAACGCCTTGACAAGCTCGCTGCTTCACACATTGACTTTGAAAGTCGAGGAATGCTTAGTCAAAGTTGTCTTTCAGTTGCTATCAGCTCTGTCAGTGAGTTCATGTTTCGGGGGGTCGTCATTTTTTTCGTATGAACTCAAACATCCTTTGCCCAGCACAGTTGATGTCATCGATGACTACTGGCCCCAAGCATGACACATGCAACAATCTGGCATCAAATGTTTCTTAAGTACAACAAGGGCAAGTATCCAAGGTGATAATGATCAGGCCATGGCCGACGACGACGATACAGATTTGTCAGTTCAAGTGACTCTGGCACGCTCTCCACGTCAGTTGAATCTTAAGCGGTTCCATTGTCGCAGCTAATAAAGAATTTCAGAGTGGTGCCGCCCCTGCACACTACTTGCACTTGCAGACGAACTCAATGTTTTCAATTTGTGTGAACTCACACACCGTTTCTTGTTTGACCAATATTACCTGGATGACCCATGTGATGCTTTAGAGATCCCACTTTCCCAGTGTCCACAATTTGATGGGTGGATAGCTGTGTACAACTCAGCACGTTCAAGATTCTATGTCCTGAGCGATCTCAGCGGTATCGGTGGTATGCAAACAGAAATCATTCGATCCACGCCACTCTGGAGGAAGGAAGGGTCTTGCCATGACTGTGTTTTCATCACCACTGATCCCAATGCATCTGGAATGCATGCCTTCGACATTGCGCGCGTGTTGTCATTCTTCTCGTTCACAAACCAGGATGGGAAATACTTCCCATGTGCAGTTATACAATGGTTTGACAAACTTAGTGATTCCGCTGATGAAAAGACGGGAATGTGGATGGTTCAGCCCAGCATTCTCCCAAACCATTCTCCCAATCATGCGGTCATCCACATTGAATCTATATATCGCACAGCACACTTGATCCCCATATATGGTGCAGGCTCCATCTCATCTCACATCAAGCCTCATAATTGCTATGACTCATTCCGTACTTTCTATGTCAACAAGTATGTTGACCACCACGCATTTGAACTCGCAAGCTAGGCTTGCCAATTTCCCACCAGCCATCCCATACCCCAACACCCACGAATTATCCAATCCTGCTGGTCAACCTTCCCCCAACATGTCCACGACACCCATATCTCGACCCTTCCGAAAATACTCTCGGCCATGAATTTCGTCCTTGACACCTCCTGGGTACGCTCGCCTGTCTGGTATCACCCCTACCCCCCCACCCTCACCATTCCTCCCCCCCTTCGAGTATGCTCACCCAGTCTGGCGTCACACCTCCCCAGGTTGTCTTTTGATTTCCGTTAATACCTTCCCCCCTTCCGGTACACTTGCCTGTCCAGTGTCACACCTCCCCCCACTCTCACCATTATCCCAGGTTGCCTTTTGATTTCCGTTGATACCTCCCCCTCTTTGGGTATGCTCGCCCATCCTGCGTCACATCTCCCCTCACTCTCACCGTCATCCCAGGTCGCCTCTTGATCTTCATCGATACCTCCCCCCACTCTCACCATCATCCCAGGTTGTCTTTTGATTTCCATCGATATCTCCCCCCCTTCAGTATGCTCGCCCATCTGGTGTCACATCTCCCCTCACCGTCATCCCAGGTCACCTTTTGATTGTTATCCTCAGAGTTGTGCAATCCCCACTCAGTCCCAGATGTAGATAGCCATACATTAGTGATTTTCTTAGTGTCTGGTCACGCTTTTGCCAATCGAAATTTACTTGTTGCAGTTATTATGTGTGATCGCCCTTATATACGCTTACACGAAGGTTTTGCTTATCTTGCTTGTACGAAATCTTGGGTACATGCACTTGTGCATGGTTTAATTGCTTACCTCACTTTTTACCCTTAGTTCTAGAGTGATAAGTGTGGCAAGTATGAATAAGCGTGAATAAGCGGCACTCTATTTTCCTGATGGGATATGATTGTAGCTTGCTTCGTTGGGTAGATAGTTGAATAACACACTTTCATTCCTCTGTAGGAATTATTCCATATGAGGTATCTACTGATTACATAAGCGATACTTACATCGGACCTACCTACCTTTTGTACTACTCAGTGACTAACTGAGTATTCTATAGGTTATGAGCCCTGCCTGCACTCAGTAGCTCAAGTTCACTCATCAGGATTTCATCAAAATTGCCTCATTATGAAGTCGAACTCGACGACGGCATGAAAATTGAAGTCTCAAGTCTCAACAGTCACGATTGGTCAGCCTACCATGAGAAGTTACTCCGGGCAGCGCACAAAGCTCAAAGAGCGATGCCAGAAGCTATCTACACTACAGTACTAGCCATTATCAAAACTGGTCTAAGGCCCCAAAACTGTCATGAGCAAAATTGCCTTTCTTTTTGGCAGTCAGAAATGGTCAAACAACTTGGCTGAATGGAAGTCCCACAGTGCGAGAAAGTCATAGCGCAGCATTCAGACAAAGTCACAGAGCATGTGAATGGAACCGACGGCATAAGTCTTGCAACTCAAGCAAGCCATCTTAATGACTCAAGAACCTTCATTAAACTCACCAAAACCCAAGAAAACATGTTGAAAATTGAGTGAGGGGGTGAGGTGGATGGAATAGAGATCGATCGGAAACCCCAAACGGCAACCCAGCAGGTCAGTGACACAACCACTGACATTGCAAACCCTGATGCGACATGCGCAGGGCCCACAAGGCCAGTGGACAGAATGCTGAACCTACTGAAACAACCTTGAAGATCCTTTAGCAAAGGGATCCTAGGCTTATCACTAGAGACTAGGGAAGAGGACTTATGAAGGGGACTTTATCTCAAGGGAAAGACCAAGAGAACTAAACTGGAGGACATCCAGTAGTTCCTTGGGGTTTATATAGTGCGACATAACGTGCACAGACCAAGCTGTACACTACTACATGTGGACATATGATAACGGTAATTAAATAGGTGCTGCACACACATGGTGTGGCAGAATGGAAGAGAAGCATAGCACGGAAATAACTGTGGGAAAGAATGGAAGCATAAAGCGGAAATGAAAAGGAAGACATATGGTAATGAGTGTGTGAACGAGATGAGATCTCATGGGAAAGAGAATATAACTAAATAGAGAAAGTGTCTGTGAGCGCGAGGAGAGAAGAAGAAAATAGTTACAAGTCCACGTCTATGTTGTGAGATTAGATAAACGCATGGCTTTGATAAGATAAGATAAGATAAGATAAGATAAAAGAAATTGTCACTTCATTACACCTACTTGGTGACCGAAACGAAGATTTCTGAGTCGTGCACCAATGCACAGGCCACGGAAATGGCACCCAGAGGTGCGAGGAAGCGCACAGGAGCTGAAACATTGCTCGGACGTGTGAGGAAGTGCACAGAAAGGGAGAGGCTACCCGGTCGCACCACGAAGTGTCAATCCAGGGGGAGCATCAGGGAAATTTTAAGGAAATGACAAGGGTAGATATGATATTAGAGGGTTTCAAGCCAGACCACTAGTTCTCAGTAAGTGTACTTGGTCATCGCTTGAAGTTCACACTCTGACTAAAATTCACCATCCTGTTCACCCTCACTACACCTCATCATTGAATGCACCCTCATCAATTTTCCTATAAATGCCCAAGGCAGCGATCCATAGCCGGAGTGCATCTTGAAGCTCTCCTCAGGCTGCCCCATCCCCCTCTGGCCCCTCCTCCCTTTCCAAAGGATCTCCATCACAGAACGAACTCAAGGTGCCGCTTATCTGATGGGACAAGCACTTCACGCAACGAACAACAAGGCTCATCACTTGGTTTAAGAAGAATGAGGCAGCTTGACTCAAGCTCTTTTCTGACTCCACGCAGGATGCTAAGGACTCGAACCACAAGAAAGAAGTCTCTGGCCGCTCAAGAAGCTACTACTATTCAGAGGCTGCCAAGGCCATATTTGCCAACGATGATGACCCAGATGTCCGTCACTGCTCTCAAGTCCAACCAGATCTTTTTGCCATGAAAATCGACTGCAGGATCAAAGAGTAAGTCTGATTACATCTCACATGTGTACGGTACTGATGTAGTGATGCTGGCATGTCCACAGCGTACGAAAAGCCTACAATGCTGAGAACAAGAAACTTGGGCAGACCGGGATCGGGATGACATATGAAGTGTTGCAGAGTGACCCATCGAAGTCAAACATCCTGGGTGAGTTACAGCTATATCTACATATGTTTTTATCAGACCAACAGTCAAGTACTAGCCTCCATTATTGAGTCCTTCCCATGGTGGCCGGACCAGCATGGGTTCTGGTGGACTAACCCTGGATTCAACACATCGCCTGCTATCGCAGATCAGAACCAAGACTTGGAGCAGGAGGCACTTAGTCTCTTCAGGCTTGGGGGTCTTGCCTGTACTGATGGTAGCTCTGCAAATAAGACAGATTCAGGTCTAAATTCCTTTGCCAACAGTCCACATTTCTTTGATGCCAATCCTCTCCCAGGCCCGTCGGCAAATGAGAACCTAGGTCTGCTGCCCATTCATGATTCGACCTCCTCTGGTGATGACTTTTTTTCTTTGTTCTTCAACATGGATCTCGATGATGCAATGGACACCTCACTTCCACCTCTGCCTCCACCTCCACCCTCAAATCTTTTGTTGCCGGATTTGTCTTTGAACCACGGCAGTGGTGATCAAGATATGTGTAACGAAGTGACAATTTCTTTTATCTTATCTTATCTTATCAAAGCCATGCATTTATCTAATCTCACAACATAGACATGGACTTGTAACTATTTTCTTCTTCTCTCCTCGCACTCATGGACACTTTCTCTATTTAGTTATATGTCTTTTCTCACGAGATCTCATCTCGTTCACACACTCATTACCGTATGTCTTCTCTTTCATTTCCGCTTTATGCTTCCATTCTTTCCCATGGTTATTTCCGTGCTATGTCTTCTCTTCCATTCTGCCACACCATGTGTGTGCAGCACCTATTTAATTACCGTTATCATATGTCCACATGTAGTAGTGTACAGCTTGGTCTGTGCACATTAGGCGACAGTATATAAATCCCAAGGAACTACTGGACGCCCTCCAGTTTAGTTCTCTTGGTTCTCCCCTTAAAGCCTTAGAGCTTTGCTCAATCCCTCCATTCCTTTATGGTTCAATGTGTGCAGCCTAGAGAGGCCTAACCAGCCAATCTTATGAAGTATGACCTTCGAGGTTGTTTCAATATGTCGCCCATCCACTCCCCACCCCCACTTTCTAGCCATGGACATTCTTCACATGGCAGAACAAGGTCTCCTGTTCCATTATCTTTCCATGGTGGTGCACCATGTATTCTTCCTCCTCCCCTGATAACTGGAAATGTCATCTCACTCAATTTGGATGATGAATCAGACAATCCCACATTCGGATATCAACATCGACTGCATCATAAGATCTATAACTCTGACTCGTCCCATCCTTCCAAGCATTTGGCCCAGCCGTTGTTTGTATCAGATGCCAGTGGCTCAATGCCTGCTCCTGTGGTCTCTACACCCCCCACCTCTGCACCCAATAATGTGTTGTCTTCTGCTGTGAGCAGTTCATGCCGGTCAGCTGCAAAAGGAAAATGTGCTCAAGCTCCCTCTGCAGTCTTGGCAAGTGAGAAGTTGGCAATGCAGGCTGATAATCTCATTGTGAAGGGAGTAAGTGTGGCAGAATCAATTCGTAATGATCAAACCTGTCGCCATGATGCTCATTATCAGAATAAGGAAGCTGAGCGAAGCCACCAGCAGTGGATGGCCCAGTTTAATGCCAACCATGAACAGGCCATGGCGAAGTTGAAGTTGCAGCAGCTGGAATGTGAGGTGGAGTTGGAGAAGCTTTGTCATTCTACTACATAAATTTTTTTTCTTCATAGACGACACTTTGACCTTGCCGCCT
Source organism: Rubroboletus rhodosanguineus (assembly GCA_038091115.1). Taxonomy (NCBI): domain Eukaryota; kingdom Fungi; phylum Basidiomycota; class Agaricomycetes; order Boletales; family Boletaceae; genus Rubroboletus; species Rubroboletus rhodosanguineus. Next base: position 11,150 of record JBBPNW010000855.1, read on the forward strand.
TGTCATTCCCAAACGAACAATGTTGTTGCCCACTGCCTGCCATTGTATATATGTACTTGTTTCCTTTTTACCCTACCGTTGTACATATGTTACTCTGCCGTTGTGCATAGTACATGTTTCCAGTCCATGATATCTATATACTTTGTAGCAAAATGTTCATAACTTGTTGTCGAAAAGCTTGTCCAGGTGAAGCTGCAGGGCTATCATCAATCTCTGGTCCCTCATCTTCCTCTGGGCCTTCTTCCCTGTTTGCCTGTCTTACATACTCCTTCTGAAACTCTTTTAGTGAGCTACCCAATCCAAGCTCCTTCTCAATATCAATGATCAAGTTGTGCAAAATCAAGCAACTGTGAATCCACATTTTCGCATTGCTAAGGTCCCTTTCTGTTTGAATCCGAAAGCACAAGTCTGTGAGTGATTGGAAGCGGCCCTTGAATGAACCATAGAAATGTTCAGTCCGAACTCGAATCTCAGGTAATTCATTTAGTTGTTAGAATATTTCAAAGAAAAAGAAGAAATTTACTGATGATAAGTGGTGATTGAATGTTCTCTTGTCAAGGTTAAGGCTTCCTCCAATGGGTCTCTTGAATGGTGCTACACACCATGTTTGAGAGGGATAGGCTGAATCAGCCCAAAGCCATTCATTGGCATTAAATAATTGATCTGGATGATGGGCAAGGCGAGTATGCAAGAAAGCACTTGCATCATGAATGCTGCCTGAAAGACCAATAGCATAGTCCACAATCTTCAAATTATGAGGAAGAATCACAATCTAGGACATGGTGAATATTTATAATAGTGAAGCAAACTCAAACTAACCTGATTTGTCACAGAATATTGTGATTTTCAGTCAAAAAAGACCTCACCATGATGTCCTGGCTTTTGAAAGAAGTTGAAGGTTGTACCATCAACACATAAAAATCCCCCCCTCCATCCTGGAACAGATTGGCTCTCTACCCAATTCTTTGCCTCCTCTTTCTCCACAAAATCGTCTTCACGATGAGTAGGATCAAAGTAAATTGCCTCATCATGCAAACGCAAAATCGAAAGCATGACACGCCTGTAGCAGTTGTAGATGGTGCCAACAGAAATACCTGCCCATTCTGCCATATCCTGAGATGTTGCAGCATTGCCATAATGTCCTGCTGCATTTAGGAAAATAGCAAGCTGAAGCCAGACTGGCAGCTGCTCTCTAGGCAACAGAGAATCTGGGAGAGGCATACCATCAGAGTCAGAGTCCTGATGACTGCTGGTGAGGAATATAGGGTGATGGTGAATTTTCTTGACAAGCTGTGTAAAGACTTCATGTGACATATGAAGCTTTCTGCGAAATTGCCATGGGTGATGGATTTTCCACTCTTTGAGAAGGTGGATTTGGAGAGCATGGATTGTAGGAATCTGGCTGTGAAGTACACAGGCCTGTTGCACTTCATCAATTGCTGTGCGAATCACATTCTGATATGTAAGCACCTCTGACTGGAAAAAAAATGGATTTGGATGATCTGAATCTTCTGAATGGGAGGGATGTGTATAGTCAGTTGAGGCTGTAGTGGTAGGGGATGTTATATAGGATGAATCAGAGTCAACAGCACCGGATGGAGGA
>JBBPNW010000856.1:0-12750 GCA_038091115.1 Rubroboletus rhodosanguineus
AAATGCTGCTCAAATAAGTGTTCCAATGATTTGTCATTTTAATATGATTATATCTGAGTGCCATGGCAACTAGATCACATGACTAAGCACTCATATTCAGGGCAAGGGTTAGAGCTAACTCCTTCTGAATCTCTTACAAATATCAATTCTTTCCAAAACAGCCAAACATTGGGACACTTATTTGAGCCACTGTAACTCAAAAGTCCACACGAGTTCTAAGAAAACCCCTTTTGAAGTATCACACAATTACGTCCCCAGGATGGGAATCGAACAGCGTGTTGGAAAGGCACCAGCTGCTGACCAATTTGTCGATGAAATGGCAAATACTTTAGAAGAAACTAAAAATAATCTATTAAAGGCTCAAGAGCAAGTGAAAGCTCAAGCCAATAAACACCGAGCAGATGCTCTGGTCTATTCACCAGGCGACAAAGTCTGGTTATCCACAGAAAACTTGTGTTTGACATGCGCATCAAAGAAGCTCACCGAAAAGTTTATCACGCCATTCACTGTAGTGAATAAAACAACCTTAAAGATCCTATAGCAAAGAGATCCTAGGCTTATCACTAGATACTGGGAAGAGAACTTATGGAAGGGACTTTATCTCAAGGGAAGGACCAAGAGAACTAAACTGGAGGACGTCCAGTAGTTCCTTGGGGTTTATATAGTCTGGCATAATGTGCACAGACCAAGCTGTACACTACTACATGTGGACATATTGATACGGAAATTAAATACATGCTGCACACACATGGTGTGGCAGAATGGAAGAGAAGCATAACACGGTGATTACCGTGGGAGTGGAATGGAAGCATAGATGGAAATGAAATAGAAGACATATGGTAATGAACATGAGAACAAGATGAGATCTCGTGAGAACGTGAATATAACTAAATAGAGAAAGCGTCTGTGAGCGTGAGAGAAAGAGAAAGGAATGTTACAAGTCCATGTCTATGTTGTGAGATTAGATAATCGCATGGCTTGATAAGACAAGATTAGATAAGATCAAGGAAAAGAAATTGTCACTTCATTACAGTGAAGATGGTCGACACCAATGCCATAGAGCTCAAATTACCTAAATCTATGAAGATTCACCCAGTTGTGAACATCTCTCACATCAAACCATATAAAGAAAGATTAACAGGTCAACCTGTGGTTGCACCTGGACCAGTCAAAGTTATGAAAGAATGTGACGTCAAATGGGAAGTCGATTACATAGTCAACTCGCATTTGAAACGCAGAAAGCTCAAGTATCTTGTCCATTGGCAAGGGTACTCAGACGAGAATCGCACATGGGAACCTACAGAGAATCTGAAGGGCATGCTGGACACTATCAAAGACTTTCACTCTCTTCATCCCAACGCTCCTCGAAAGTTATCTATGACTTTTGCCCAATTCAGGGGCTTATTTAACCCTTACATCAACTTCAGAGAGGCCGGACCTTCTGAGCACACCTATGACTGCCTGGAAGTCGATCCCTAGAAGGGGGGTAGTGTAATGAAGTGACAATTTCTTTTCCTTATCTTATCTTGATCTTATCTTATCAAGCCACATGATTACCTAATCTCACAACATAAATGTGGACTTGTAACATTTCTCTTCTCTCTCTCATGCTCACAGACGCTCCTTCTTTATTTAGTTACATTCATGTTCCCACAAGATCTCATCTCATTCTCACATTCATCTCCATATGTTCTTCTTTTCATCTCCGCTTATGCTTCCATTTCATTCCGACGGTAATCACTGTATATGCTTCTCTTCCATTCTGCCACACTTCATGTGTGCAGCATGTATTTAATCTCTGTCTTCATATATACATACATATGTAGTAGTGTACAGCTTGGTCTGTGCACAATTGCCAGACACTATAAACCCCAAGGAACCCACTGGACGTCCTCCAGTTTGGTTCTCTTGGATTCTTCCCTTGAGACAAAGTCCCTTCCATAAAGATTCCCTCACTCCTGAGTTTAGTGACCAGCCTAGGACCTAATCCCTTATGGTCTTTAAGGTTGTTTCACATATGCCATAGGCACTCTTAGCTGTTTCAGTGCAAAATCAAAACTCATACACTGGGAAACTGCCAAATGCGTACTCCAATACATCCAAGCCACAAAGGACATGGAGCTCCGATTTGACAGATTAGAACTATCCATAGATATGGATTTCCACAGCTATTCTGATGTGGGCTGGTCATAGACAATTCATGCTCCATCTCTGGCTTCATATTCATCAGCAATCATGGAGCTATATCCTGGTCAAGTAAGCTACAAACTATGGTAGCCCTCTCCACTATGGAATTGGAATATATTGGACTTGGTAATGCTGGACAACACTTGGCTTGGCTCTGAACCTTTTTTGATGAAATAGGACAAACACAAAGGGCTCCCACAGAATTACTTTGCGATAACCAAGCTGCCATCATCCTTTGTCACAATCCACAATTCCAAGCCCAGACAAAACACATCCAACAGAAGTATCACTTTGTCCAAGATGATCTCATTGGAAAGGGAGAGGTGATTGTTTGATACGTCTTAACCAAAGATATGGTTGCGGACATTCTCACGAAACCACTTGTGAAAGAACAACATTGGAAGTTCATTTGGGGTATGGGATTATGGCTACACTCGAGTGGGAGTGACAAAATGCAAGCAACTCCAGAGAATACTCTGGATGAAACAACCACAAAGGAACACAATAGTCAATATCGGTCTATCTCCTTAGGTCGCTGCAATGGCTGACTAGGCCGTTCGGTAATCGATGAATAAGATGGGGAGTTGGAGGAATCAAGGAAGAGGGAAGAGAATGTACTGAGTCATGTACCAGATCTTTGAGGGGAAGGACCAAGTGAACTAGACTGGGGATGCCAGCCATCGTCCACAGGGCTTTTATAGTATTGGGCATATGCGCACAGACCAAGCTGTGTGTGGAAGTACATAGCTACATAGGGGAACAGAGATTAAATACATGCTGCACACACATAGTGTGGCAGAATGGAAGAGAAGCATAAGACAGTGATTACCATGAGAAAGAATGGAAGCATAGAGCGGAAATAAAAAGGGAATCAAATGGTAATGAGTGTGGGAACAAGATTAGATCTTGTGAGAACATGAATATAACTAAATAGGGAAAGAGCGTCTGTGAGCATGAGAGAAAAAGAAAGAAAAGTTACAAGTCCACTGTTATGTTGTGTGATAAGATAATCGTGTGGCTTGATAAGATAAGATAAGATAAAGGAATGAAAATGAAAATTGTCACTTCATTACACTGGAGATGTAAAGTAGAACTCCAGAGGATTCCTCTGGAGTACCGCTACCGCTCGGTAAAGACACTTACATGCCTATCAGAATAGCGTCAGGTTTGCATACTTTCTCGGTACGAGTGTGCCTTAACCACATACTATAAATTAGCTAGTTCTCTCATCTAGCATCTCAGTTGTTTCACCCAACTTAGGCAGCAACTGAGGTGAGTAAGATCCCTTCGTACATATTACCTTAGACTGATTACTATAGCTCTGGACTCTCTCAGACTTTACAGGTAAATACATATGTATACAGTTGTTTTGCCCGACTTAGGCAGCGACTGAGCTTCGAACTCTCTTGGACTTTACAGCTCTGCTCCTTCAGACCTTCAGACTTTAACAAGAATAAACAAGTACGGTATGAATGATGGTCAATGAGAAGGTGATGATACTGCTTCACCATCTTAGGCCTGCTTCTTGACCACCTGCCAAGCAGGCCTGTTGGAGATATCATTCCACCACCTAGAATCGAACCCCAAGTCAACACTAATCGCAGGATCAGCTCGCAAGATCCATACCTGAAAACGTTGGGCCTCCTCTTAATTAAGTCACTGTGACCTGCAAAGAAGAGCAGGTTTGGGTGAGGCAGATGTTGAAGATCAGCAAGAGTCACGTTCTGTGAGCTTATAAGCGATCAACTAGGGTTGCCAAAGTTCAGTTCAGTTCAGTTCAGGGCCCCCTTGGGCTGAACCTGAACCTGAACCTGAACCTTGAAAATTTTTTTGAACACAACATCACCCAATATATTTTCATAACCTATCCACATTCTATTCAGCCTCTGCAGACCAGGGTTTGACCTCCCATTGTAAAGCCTCAGCCTCAGCTGCCAAATCCCCACTTGTGTAACTGTTTTTCAAGATCTGCAAAGCTTCTACAGTGTCAGAACTTAACCTGTTACACAACAAGGTAACCATAAGTTCTCCTTAGGAAAATGCACACTCAGATGCAGTAGAAGATCCTTGAATGGCAAGATAGTCACGAGCTATTTGTAACAAAATTTTGAGAGTACCATCTGGATTGAGAGCACACTGAGTGCCAGGTGTGTTGTTTGACATGATGATGGACCATTGATGGTAGTAAGTTGGAGTTCCGAGTTGGACTGTCAAAGAATATTACTGCAGCTGTGGCAGTGTGGCAACTCATGAGTGATAATAATAAGGTTTGGGTGGCCGGTTTGACCTGTATAGAATACTATAGGTAACAAAATATAGTTTGCAAATAATACATATAACCTACAATATTTAATTTGGAAAAATATTTTGAGCCTCCAGCCATCTCAAGAATTTGCAGGTTCGAACTGGTTCAGGCTGGTTCAAACCAGTTCTTCAATATATGCCAGCCCCTGAACCTGGACCTGAACCCGAACTGAACCTGAACCTTAGGTTCTGAACTGAACTTTGGCAACCCTACAATCGGCAGATCAAAATGACAGGACAATCCACAGCATACATCTCTGGCCAGGCATTTCTGCTTGCCAAGGATAACCTCATACATGTCAAGCTTCGCCTCAAACTTTTGCAGGGACTCGTTGGCTTTGGCTAGGTCTGTCTGACCACCAAACCCCCTTTGACACAGAGATTAGACATCCTTGCACAGATGCATGTATATACATACAGCTTGATCACCTTCTCGAACACAAGAGGAGTACTCTGGGCATTAAAGTTGAAGGTCTCAACAGAGGCCACTTGTTCGAACAAGGCCTCCTCCTTTGGATCAGTGGGAATATGCTGCAAAAGTTCACTTGTGTATACTGTCATGCTCATGACATTAGATAAGTGTGGAATACTTTAGTAGTCACTATAATATTAGCAGTTAGCTAGTTACCTGTGGAATACTTTAGTAGTCACTAAAGTATCCTGGTACAGTACGAAATCCTAAGTAGGGTATGCTTAGTAAGCTACCTGATATGTAAGCAATAATTCCAACAATAAGGATTGCAGTGTAAATAAAGCTTGCGCCCGACGGTGACATTCTGTTAGTGCAGCATACAGAATTGTGTGGTGGAAAGGCGAATCGTGAACGAGCGGGTGTGGTTAGTGTTGTACAAGCTTACATAAGTCAACNNNNTTACCACTACACTTTCGCTCACACTATACTTATAACCTGTAGCCTTTAACTCCTACAGGTAATACCATATCAGTTGACTCTTACTAGTCCACTGAGCCTTTAACTCCTACAGGTTATGAGCCCCGAGCTCAGTAACTAGGCTGAAAATTTTTTCCTTTGCTCGAAAAGGGTAATACACCGTTTGAAACTATGTCCAGCACCAAAATTGGAGACAAGCTTTTAGAAGTCCCGAAGCTAGATGCTTCAGGGAAGAACTGGCCTATTTGGAAGGCCCGACTTAGGCTGTCCCTCACAGCGCGCGGACTCATAGGATATCTCATCGGTACGAAACCAATGCCAATTAGCCCAGCGCACGGGCAATCCATAGCATGGATACCAGCGACAGCAACTGAAATTCAAGCTGTACGAGAATATGAAGAATCCTCCGAAAGGTGGATAATGGAGGATGCTATCATACAACAGCAAATCGCTGTAGCTATCCCCGACTCCCTCTTTATTGACATCACCTCGAAACCGACCGCCGTCGAATGCTACCAAGCGCTCCAGGACAAATTCGAGAACCGCTCAATTGCCATCGCTGTCGAAAAGAGGCGCCAACTAGGCGAGTTGAAGCTAAAAGACGGCGGGGATATCCGTGATCACTTCGACAAAATGAAGGTTCTCCGTGAAGAACTCGCCTCCCTAGCACACCCAGTCTCCGACGACGATCTCTTTAACATGATCTTCCTATCGCTTCCCCGCTCCTATAATTCCGTTCTCACATCGGTCTCGTCAAACATGAGATTGATGAATCGACGCATCACCTCTGAAATGTTGATGTCCATGGCAACTGACGCATACGACCATTTCGTCGCACAGGGGACTGTTAAACCGAAGTCGAAAGAAGACGACGCTGCCTTTAACACCAGTCACCCTAAAAAGGGAAAAGGGCGAAGCAAACGATTCGACGGAGATTGTAACAACTGCGGTTGGTACGGTCATCGAAGCTATGACTGCTGGGAGGAGGGCGGGGGCAAGCACGGCCAAGCGCCGAAGGGGTGGAAGCCGAAGGGAAAGAAGAGTAAAGAGTCGAAGACGTCGAAGAGCGCGAACGCCGCCACTGACGAGACCGAACCCGACGCTGTCTGGTTAGCGAACTCGAATTGTTTCAGCGATGAGCAGGATGCGACGAGTACTTTACCTTTCGCTACCCTCGCCGAAGCAAGATCGCCAGCCGCTACTGTTGAGCTGTACGACAGCGGCGCGTCGCAACACCTATCTCCCTATCGAGAACACTTCGTCAACTTCGTCTCCATTCCCCCCAAGCCTATCTTAGCGGCTGACAAACACACCTTCAACGCGATCGGACGTGGAGACCTGAGCATCGAGATCCCCAACGGAAATTCCAAGGCACGAGTTCAGTTAAAGAACGTGCTATACGCTCCAACGATGGGCGTTACCTTGGTCTCGATAAGCAAACTGGCCGCCACGGGATATTCGGCGCTATTTCGCGACTCCGTATGTCGTATCTTCGACTCCCACAAGAAGCTAGTTGGAGAAGTTCCCGTCAGTAATGGTCTGTATCGAGTAAAACGCACCGCGAAACGGCCTTTTGCGGGTGCCGCTGATACTACCGAAGTTCTCACGATGGAAGAACTCCATGCCCGGTTGTCGCACATCGCGCCGAGCACGATTCGTGATATGCTAGCGAAAGGCATGGTCGAGGGGGTTAAGCTTGACCCCATGAACACGACTATGGGTCAGTGCGAGGCGTGCGAGTACGGAAAAGCGAGCCGCAAACCTATTGGGAAAGTCCGTGAGCCAAAACGTTGCGAACGTTTCGGGGATGAGGTACATACCGACGTATGGGGACCTTCTGATATACAAACCCCTGGACACAAAAAGTTCTATGTTTCGTTCACGGACGACTATACCCGATACACTCACCTTCACCTCCTCGCCGCCAAGTCGGATACCTTCGAGGCCTATAGGTCGTACACTGCATGGGCAAAGACCCAGAAGGGCGCCGTTATCAAATGCCTTCGATCGGATCGCGGGGGAGAATATCTAAGTGAAGACTTCAACCGCTACTTAAAGTCACAAGGAACAGAGCGAAAGCTTACCACCCACGATACCCCTCAGCACAACGGCGTCGCCGAACGCCTTAACCGTACGCTGGTGGAACGTGTCCGTGCCGTCGGACACGCAGCTCATCTCCCACAGAACCTCTGGGGAGAGGCGTTAGCACACGTCGTATGGGTAAAGAATCGAACCGCATCGCGCGTACTCGATGGCAAAACGCCATACGAGTTACTCAATGGAAAGAAACCGCATATAGGCCACTTACCAGAGTGGGGGGCCAACGTATGGGTACACGATGCGACCGGATCAAAGCTTGATGCGCGAGCACGCAAAGGGCGCTGGGTTGGGTTCGATGCCGAAAGTGGCGCGCATCGCATTTACAGCGAAGAGCGCCGTGCCATATCCGTTGAGCGAAACGTCACGTTTGATAAACGGGTCGCAGAGGACGAGGGTATGCCGATCGAAGGGGAGAGAAGTAAAATCCCTGTGAACGATCAGCGCAAAGGTGAAAGCACGGAAAATAACCAAAAAGCCTCACCTGACCCCTCGCCACTCAACGAGCGCAATTCGAATAACAACCGCCCATCCGAACCTATCGCGCAAGTCCGTCGATCGACTCGCCAGCGAACCGAGTCACCCTACCTGCGGATGCTGCGCGAAGGCACAGGCACGCACGATGGACGAGGCGGGAACCAAGTTATTCCACTGGGAATCCAAGGGGTGGAGCCCTCAAGCCAAAACGAGGTTCTTGAGGGCAGCTGTGAGAGCGAAGGGGAGAATGTGGCTACAGAAGCTGATGTAGCAATTAGCGGATGGGAATTCGACGACGAAGAAACCGCTTATGCAATGTACACGGGAGTTAGCAAAGCCGAGGCACTCGAGCCACGCACGGTCGACGAGGCACGGAAACAGCTGGACTGGCCTCGTTGGGATGACGCAATAAAAGCAGAGTTGAAAAGCCTCAGCAACGCGCATACGTGGGATGTCGTACCAAGACCGCCAAAAGGGACCAATGTCGTCGACAGCAAATGGGTCTTCAAAATCAAGAGGAACTCAGCTGGCGAAATCGATAAGTACAAGGCCTGTCTTGTCGCATACGGATTCACGCAAGTCCAAGGCGTCGATTACTACGAAACGTACGCGCCAGTCGCCCGCTTATCGTCCATCCGTCTCATCTTAGCCATTGCCGCCCACTACGACTGGGATATTGACGTATTCGATTTCCACTCGGCATTCCTCAACGGGAAACTCGATGACAACGAAATTATATTCATGGAGCTACCCCCTGGTTTCCATAAAGGCAGAAAAGACCTAGTTGCACGCCTTCGGGTCGCCCTCTACGGCTCAAAACAAGGCGCGCTAAAATGGTACAAATGCCTTTGTACAGAATTCTGCGAACTCAGTCTCGAACACACGGAAGCCGACTGGGGAGTTTTCGTAGCTAAGATCGGCATTGATCTACTCATTGTCGCTTCACACGTTGATGACTGCACAGTCACAGGATCGTCGAAGGAACTCGTTAGGGAATTCAAAACCGAGATTGGGTCGCGATTTAAAATCACCGACCTCGGACCCATCAGCTGGCTTCTAGGAATGAAGGTGACACGCGACCGCAACGTGCGCACTTTATCCATCTCCCAACAGCCGTATATCGACACTATCCTTACGAAATACAACTTCATGGACCAGAAACCGGTCTCAATTCCTATGGACCCAAACATCCAGTTCTCCCGAACGCAATCCCCCAAATCGGCCGTTGACATTGCCAAAATGCAACAAGTACCATACCGCGCAGTGCTTGGATCCCTTATGTACCTAGCCGTCGGTACACGACCAGATATCGCATTCGCCGTGTCAACACTCGCGCAATTCACAGAGAACCACAGAGTTACCCATTGGGAAGCCCTCAAACACGTCTACCGCTACCTGATCAGTATGAAGACCTGGTTGCTGACTTTTGGCACTCAGACCAAAGGTCTTATTGGTCACGCTGACGCTGATGGCACATCCCAAGAGCACCGTCACGCTATCTCCGGGTACGTGTTTCTGATCGATGGAGCAGCGATCTCCTGGGGATCGCACAAACAAGAGCTGGTCACTCTTTCAACCACCGAGGCCGAGTACGTCACCTCTACCCACGCTGCCAAGGAAGCTTTATGGCTTCGCCGTCTCATTGGTGAGGTCTTCGGACTCATCAAAACCCCCACTATCCTTTACAACGATAACCAATCCGCCATCGCTCTCACGAAGGACGGTAATTACCACGCTCGTACTAAACATATAGATATCCGCTATCATTTCATTCGTTTCACTGTTTCAGATGGTTCTATTCAACTTTTATATTGCCCTACTAACGATATGGTAGCTGATACCCTAACTAAAGCCCTTCCTTCGATTAAAGCTAAGCATTTCGCTTTCGAACTTGGACTCCGTGCCACTGAGGTATGTTACCACTACACTTTCGCTCACACTATACTTATAACCTGTAGCCTTTAACTCCTACAGGTAATACCATATCAGTTGACTCTTACTAGTCCACTGAGCCTTTAACTCCTACAAATGAGTGTGGGAACGAGATGGGATCTCGTGAGAATGTGAATATAACTAAAAGCGTCTATGAGCGCAAGAGAAGAAGAAAGAAATGTTACAAGTCCAGCGTATGTTGTGAGATTAGATAAACACGTGGCTTGATAAGATTAGATAAGATAAGATCAAAGGAAAAGATAAGGAGTGAAATTGTCACTTCGTTACAGCTTAGAGAAAGACTTGAGCGTTTTCACACCAACCTCAGATGTAGCAACGAGGAGTTCCTAAGAGCGGAATCCTTGGAGCTTAGGTACCTGAGTGAACCCCCAGCAAGAACCCTGTCTCCTTTCGACCAAGCTTTAGAGGTTATTAACCACGAGTTATTCCCCTTCGACCTTCACGGCGAATATCCGCCAAACGTTTACCTTCCTCTCGTCGAAAGAGGAACCCCGTTTGAGATAGACCAGGTGTCTGCTCTCTCGGATTACAAGACTGAGATTGATGAGGCAGAGTTCGATTCCAATGACCTTCCGCCTGCGCCACCAGTAAATGAGGCTGCTGTAGAAGAACCGCCCGCAGCGCCTGTACAGGAGTTATCGCCATACGTTGGCACAGATTTTAATAGGGTCATCGAGGAAGGACGCATTCCCCTCCTTAACCTTAAAAGGAAATGAATGGTAGAAGTAGTCATACTGGTCAAAAGGACAAAAGTAGAAGAGAGGAAAAAGATCGTCCATCTAAAGCCAACAGACGACGAAAGGATTACGACAAAGGTCTTATGCCCGCGTCACACACTTCACATCCCTAAACGTTTCAGGGATTAATCTACAAACATTTCTTTACTCTTTCAAAACCCTCTTCACACTACAATGTCACAAGCTCTTGTTGACGCTCTCGGACCTGAGAACATGGCCTCGAGTGAACAACAGAACCAAGCAATCATCTCAGAATTCCTTTCTGTGATGAACACATCTAACAGATATGGTGATCTCCTCATCGATATGCAAAGGAGGATGGATAACCAACAAACGCAGCTGAATGAGATAGCTGTGGGAATTGCCGCATTACGGAGACAAGCCCCACGTCCACCACCAGCAGCACTGCCTGCTTTACCAACGGCACAAGCACAAGGGGGAGGTTTCTCCTGAAAGATTGAAATATTTGCCCACCCTGGCACCTACGATGGTAGCAAAGGGAAATTTGAGGAATGGTGGACAATGATCCGCATGTGGCTCAACATTAATCGAGCCCACATTTAACCCGGCTCTAACGATGCCGTGGTGGCAGTGTTGTCCCGCCTCGAGGGCAAGAATGCAGGGCACTTTGCCCAAACTCGTCTCGCCAAGGACTATTACACATGGGACGAAATGGTCACGGAAATAGAAAGTCTTTTCCGATCGACCAATCAAAGAGACTGGGCTACAAGAGAGCTCACAAACTTAAAACAAGGGTCGATGCCAATCGATGACTTTTTGGTCAAATGGCAAGCGCTCTACCTTCAAGCGAGGGTAGATGTGACGCATGCTATATTGCTTCTTGAAAAGAATGTTCGATTGGAGATAATCCGAAAGATATTCGAAACGGGCAAACGTACTGATGACGTTGTTGCCTATATGCAAGAAATAAGAAACATCGGAAATAATATGCAGGCGTTTCATTACATCCACGGCTACCAGAAGCCATCATACTCTGGAAAACCAAAGGAGAAAGATCCTAATGCCATGGACATCTCCAACGTTAGCACTGGAAAGTGCTATAACTGTGGTGAGTCTGGCCACATAGTCAAAGACTGCAAAAAGACAAAGGTGCAGTGCCCGGACTGCAAATGGCTCGGGGGAACCCACAAGTTCTCCTGTGAAAAGGGAAAGTGGGCAATGCGTAAAGCCCACAAGGCCAAGAAGAAGACCGCTAAGGAAGAGTCTTCGGACTCAGATTCAGACTCTGACAATGGAGCATCATTCTGGGATGTCGATAAAAGCACCAACTGGGTCAAAGCGACCAAAGGAATGAGCTTCGAAGAGGCTCGCGTGTTCTTTGCCAATGCATCAAAGGGCAAAAAGGGAAAAGGTCATGCCTGAGATCCGATCTGGGTGGATCGAAGGCAGAAAAACAAGAAAAACACAAAAATAGGTTTGATAACTTAACCGTGGAGGATACTAACTCCGACAGTTCCACGGACTATTTACCTCATATGTCAGAGACGTCTCCTAGTGAGTGTGGCAGGGACGTCAAACCTGTGCTTAGTTCCTCTAACAAAAAAGAAAAAGAGATTGAAATCCCAGATGATATCTATGTCCGCAATGTGAAGACGAGTAATGAAATCCTCGTCCCTCTTTACGTTGCTTCACAAGACACTCCGAACGACTTCGCAAAGACAGAAGCATTGCTCGATTCAGGAGCTAATACAATATTTATCGATAAAACGTGGGTGAAGAAAGCCAAACTTCCCCTAAGAAAATTATGCAACCCGATTGCTGTGTTTAATATTGATGGCACAAAGAACTCCACTGGTCACATCACGCATTCGGCCGATATTGTTATTGACTTTAAAGGTCACAAGGAACATGTTACCGCTGAGGTTACAGATCTCAGACAGAATTCCCTGATCCTCGGCTACACATGGCTCAAACTGTTGCGACCTTCAAGGACTTCGTCCCAAGATCAAGGAGCAACGACTACAGTGACCTCCAAAACCGTTGCAATGTTTGACTCTAATGTGGTGCATGAGGTATACCATCAGCACCTGTGGGAATCCCGCTTAGTGTTGGTGAGAACAAACAAGGTACAAACAGTTGGCTACA
>JBBPNW010000857.1:0-12746 GCA_038091115.1 Rubroboletus rhodosanguineus
TTTCAAGAAGCCAGAGGCGAGTTGTGGAAGGGAGGTAGACCTTAGTTCAATCTCTAGACTTCCGTGCTTTGGGAGGGTCGGAGTAGAGGAAGATGGTCGTGGGTGATATAGGAGCTGGATATCGACCCCATTGGAATCCATATACGCAAGATACGGCCAGAGATCTCTGTCAGAGTGGTTTCGGAGGACAACCGCGTATGAATGGCCCAAAGTGCGCACGAGATCAGCCTTTCCATTCATTAGAAGATTCTGTCCCACCCGTCTTTGGCTCTGAGGATCGACGAGGTAAAGTTCCAGCTGAAGGTGATCTTGAAAGGGATTTTCGGGATTCGTGCGACGAAGATGCATATGGTACCGCGCAGCTTCGTCCAAGATAAGCGCCGAGCGTTCTTTATCCTTTTTCTCTATTCTCAACACAGGTCGGCGGGGCGGCGCAAGTTGGTTGAGTGTTTGCACTCGGACGGCTCGAGAGTGCACCCCGACAGATATATCCGCCAACGTGGAGTGTTCAACCTCGATGATGTCAAGCCCCCTTTTAACGGGTATGCCGTCGAGTTCATCGGGTTTTGGGTGGCAAAAGAGATGGCGGAAAATAGATGAACAGGTCTTCTTCATGTAAACTCGGAAAGGAATGCGCGTGTTCCACCGCGTAATGCGTGCCCATGACCCTTGCCTGCCACGTTTGTTAACGCTTTTGCGTCTGGCAAGAGACCAAGTCGAGTGTACTTCATACACCCGGAAGTTGTCGAGCAACGGATTCAGCGACCCGCAGCGGTTGTGGGAGTGGACACTGAACTCAGTGCCCTCCACGACGCCATGAATCGCACCCATGTGCAGGCGCAGGCCGTCTTGGTCTCCTTCTACTGGAACCAGGTCCGTGTCTGGGACGAAAGGGATGTCATCGAAGAGAATACGATCTTTGTGTCGACCGAAGCAGACTGGGTGCTGGGGAACATGACCGGCTGGATTGAGGCGCTCTGAGACCTCGAAATATCTCAGCTGGTGGAGGGGTACTGCCTTTGTCATTGCGATAAATTCCTGCGTAAACCTACCCCCCTCTTTCCACTCCGTCGCCATCTCACCGGGTTTGCACGCGGCTAGGAGTGTATGCGTGGGGCAATTGTCCTGGTAGAATCCGTGCTCTCCGTTGAACCTCTTCCCAATTGCGCCCCTCCACAAACCGTTGAACAGGTCTTCCTTGCGAGCCTTCTCGGTAGGAGTACACCGAACACCACGTCGATCGTGTGCGTTACCAGCCAGCTGCGGGGACGAAAATGAACAATCTAGAATCAGAGTGATGTTATCTCCCTTAATGGCACTGAGCTCGCCAAGCATGGAGCACAGAGAACGATCGGATATGCCCGCAACCCGGCCTTCAGGACCATTGGTGTCATGATCGTAGGGGCAAAGAACCTGGACATGGCGTGGTCTACCCTCGCACCAATCTCGAGGCGCGGGCATGCTGCTGCCGTGACCAGCAAAATAGACGAGGAGAGCATCTCCTTGGGAAATCGCGGGATTATTGACGAGGTGGCTCATAAAAACGTCTTCAATGCGACGTTTGGTAGCTTCCTTGTTCACAAGGAGGGCAACGTTGGTGCTGGGAACTTGGAGGTCATGCACCAGCCACTGCCTCATGCGCCGTGCGTCGTCAGCACACGCTTCGAGGTTCCAGATACGCCCAGACTTGTAGTCGTCGATTCCAATAAGAAGCGCGAAGAGCCGAGACGCCATCTATGCATGGATTGGTGATGAATAGACACAGATAACAAGATGCTTGCCTATTGATGTGGCTAGGGGCGCTGGGATGATCTGACTATGAGCTCAACAGCTGGAATTCGGGTTTCTTATATATGGGTTTACATAGCCATGGGGTCACGACTCACGTAAGGAGGATGGATCGAGAAAAGGTGGTGCTGCATGCATCGTCAACGCCACATTGGTCGTTGGGTTTCAGCTGACGGAAATGCAAGAAGCGCCATCAGACGCAGCGGTGGGCTGACGGAGGACGTGAGCTGCCACACGATAGGAGGGTGAATCCGCACCGCAATTTGAAGGAAAATCCTCGAAAAGCAAGAGCCTTGAAGGAAAGGTGCGTATGTTTCTGAAGAAAGAAAGGTCCGTGAATGCGGAAGGGCAGGGTACGGATGGAGGGGAGGTTCATCGGTGCAGTTGACGGAAGCTACAGTCACCTATGACAAAAGGGGTGCGTGCTTGTTCGTCGAAAGCGCGTTTTTTGCATGAGTCGCTGTGCATAATCAATGAAGAACAAATGCAGGAATGTGACCTAATTCATGCCAAGTATAAGATTGCCATGACATTGGACGCTTATCACTTTGACGTCGCACCTGCAGACTGCATTATCTCCCGGCCCCGGCTAGTCGACTGCAGCTGGTTTCGGAATTGAATGTACAGGAGGTGTCTAAAGGAAGATACGCACGTGCAAGTCTCCCATCAGCCTCAGCAACTGCGACATTCGCTACATTTCACTGAGATACTCCAAGTACTGGAAAAAGGGAGTGTACCAGTGGCCAGCCGCGATGAGCTACGTCTGTCAGCAATGCAAGGAACCCCTGCAGGTATGCACTTTAGCTCTGTCCAAACGCCAACATCCACTCAGGCCATCTGGGATATCAGCTCGACGCGTCTCTTGTAGACCTTTCACCGTCTCAGTTTGACACGCTTGCAGCATCCCTCCCACCTGCACCCTCTACACGTGTCAAGTATATGACAGAGACCGAACAGTTGGCCCTCCTCCCTTCTCCTCCCGCATCCAAAGCCGCATGGCAGCATGCTAAGGATCTAGACAGTGCGAGAGCTTCGCCACCCCTTTCTTCGCGTGCGCAAGGGAAACAACCTCAACGCAATTACCCGGCTCCCAATGAGTCCTTTGTGCTTCTGCAAGACAGCGTTATACGCAACATACCGTCCTCCTTGCCTTCTAACGCTGCTCCCAGACCGGTCGCCTCTCCTTCCAACGATGCTCCGTCAAAGGGTCCACCACCACCACCGCCGTCATCAGTACCCACGCAGACCGAGCCCGATCAACCGAGCCCGACACCTATATCACATCATTTACGTTCTACCATGCGTCTCTTCAATCTGCTGACGACACGCGCTGATATCGATCACCCGCTCTGCGCGGAGTGCACGCAAATTCTTCTTTCCTCCCTGCAAAGGCAGCTAGACGAAACTAAGAAGGAGCGTGACGGTTATATTGCCTTTGGAAGGGAACTTAAGAAAGAGAGGGAACGCGAGAGTCAGGATATGGGTAGAGATGAGGCAGAAAAGAGGATCGAGAACTTGAAAGCAGAAGAACGCATCGCGATTGAACAACTGAGGCTAGCCGAGCGAGAGAGAGAACAACTCGATGAGGAGCTGCGCGCATTGGAATTGGAGGAAAGAGTTTTGGAGGAGGAGGAAGATGAGTAAGTATTCTCGATACTTCTGGCGATTTCCCCCCGTGATTGATGACTTGCCAGGTTTTGGCGTGCGTATAACGAACATCAGTTAGTCTCTGCCAGTCAAGCCGCTCTTCTTTCGTCCTTGCGGGCTGCATACGCCGCGGATTATGCCACATACGAGAAACTAGAACGTACTAACGTCTATAACGATGCTTTCTGTATCGGTCACGATGGAGTCTTTGGGACCATAAATGGTCTACGGCTGGGACGTGTCCCAGGGGTTCCAGTGAGTGCCGCGGTTACTTTGTTCTGACAAATTATTCGATGGGTATACAGGTGGAATGGCCTGAGATCAACGCGGCATGGGGACAGACACTATTGCTACTATATACCGTTGCGCGGAAACTAGACTTTGGGTTTGACAAGTATGTTGTGATGGGAATGGTTGAGAACGAAACTGACAAAAATTCGCAGCTACCGTCTGATCCCGCTGGGTTCCTTTTCGCGAATTGAACGAACGACTGGCGATAAGGCGACTTACGAATTATATGGTTCGGGAGATCTTCACTTTGGTCGGCTACTGCACAACCGCCGGTTTGATTTTGCAATGGTTGCCTTTCTAGAATGCCTGAAACAGTTGATGGACTATGTCAAGTCCCAGGATGGAGGTGTCGATTTTCCACATCAGTGAGTGGAAAATGAGAGTAACGAGCGGGACTAATGCCTGACCAGAATCATCAAGGACAAGATAGGGGAGGCATCCGTCAAGTTACAGTTCAACCAAGAGGAGGCATGGACACGTGCGCTGAGGCACGTTCTGCTTGCGCTGAAGATAATACTCAAGTGGACTACCAATGGGGGGAACGGATGAATCTACACTGCTAACCTCGAAACACCTACAAAGCGGTACAGCCTCCCATTGGCCGATACATTATACTACATAACGTCCATAACAGGAAAGAGTCGATAGAGAGTCACACCGTAACCTGAGTAAACGTCCCATCAGGTCAGATTGCAGAGTTGGGTGCCATCAACCTGCCCGCGACAGACATGCCAGAAAATGGCCTCCAGATCTCCCCGGCAGAAGTGGAACGCTGAGCCCAAACCTTTTGATTATTTTGAGCCTGGCTCGTAGCTCGGGACGGACGGGAGCTCCGTCTTACAAATCGCGCGCGGTCGGGATTTGTTTCAGTGGCGGTATGAGTAAGGATGTTGCATACGAACTTGGAATCTCTGTTGGCAGGTAGGCTGCGAATTCCGATATATATTATCGTCCCTCCTGACTCGCTTGTGCTTCAAAACCTTCTTGTATCCCCCCGCGCTAATTACCCAGGTTGCGCAATTTGTTCCTCATCTCACGCCATGGGCCTGCTGTATCTTGGAACACCACTCACATGGGACGAGGCAAGCGAGCACGCCGACCATGTCAGGGAGCACGGCATCACACAGTTCCTCCACACCTGGGACAGAGTCAAGGACAGACACGGAGACGAGCTCCTCTGGGGTGACGAGGTATCCCCCACTTGGCTCCGTGCGCCCGCACCCCCCTTACTCATCTTCAGATCGAGTACATGGTCATCGCCTTTGATGACGAGACGAAAAATGCCAAGCTCTCTCTCCGTCAGACTGAGATCCTGGCAAAGCTCAGCAAAATCGTCACTGACCTCGAGGATGATACCCCTGACTCGTAAGCCCCAGCTCTTTACTACACCAGACTGGCAGGTAATCTTTTCAGAATCTCAATTCCTACCTTTCACCCCGAGTATGGGAGATACATGTTAGAGTCAACCCCCGGGTCTCCATACACAGGCTCCATCCAAGATTTACTTTCCGTCGAGTCCAATATGCATTATAGGCGAGCTCTCCGCACTCTTCCTCTGTATATTTTCCTCATTTCGAACTCAAGACGTCAGCTTGCCAGGAGGCATCTGAACGCTAACGAAGTACCCATCACAGTCACCTCTTTCCCTCGTCTGGGTGCCCCCGGCGTCTTTACCGATCCCTATTTCAGCCCCAACGGCGCCAAGTCCAGCCACAGTCTATTTTTACCAGAAGAGATCACTAATCCTCATGCACGTTTCCCGTCAGTATCCCTTTCGGTTAGCTCCCTCCGTTACTTTCTAACTGTGTCATAGCACCCTTACCGCCAACATTAGAAGCAGGAGAGGCTCTAAAGTCGCCATCAATCTTCCTATTTTCATTGATGAAAGAACCCCGAGGCCGTTCGTCGATCCTACTATACCATGGCAGCGTTCTTTGTACGCAGAAGATGCTGGTAAGGCTTTTCTCGCGCGGAAAGGGCTCAAAATGGCTCATGAAGCCTGCTTCACCATACAGAGGCCAAGAACGGTGCAGCTTTAATAGATCATATTTACATGGACGCGATGGGCTTCGGCATGGGTTGCTGCTGCTTGCAACTCACATTCCAGAGCTGCAATGTTGAGGAAGCAAGGCGCATGTACGATGCGCTGATCCCAGTGGGCCCAATCATGGTATGTAAATTTCGGGCGCAGATGCATGTCCTTGCTTATGCATATACAGCTCGCGTTGACCGCCGCTAGTCCTATCTGGCGTGGTTATCTCTCCGACGTTGACTGCCGCTGGAATGTTATTGCCGGTAGTGTGGATGACCGCACCGCAGAGGAGCGTGGACGTGCGGTGAATTGATCAACTTCTTACCACATTAATTTTGCGACTGATTCAACCGTCCTCCAGCCATCGAAGGGGAATAAATATGTAATTCCAAAGTCGCGCTATGACAGTGTTGACTTGTATTTGTCAACGGATTGGAACAATAAGCCAGCATACAACGACACCGATGTGCCCTACGACCAGGGAATATGTACTCGCCTCGTCGACCACGGTGCGTGTAGAATTATGAAGTTTCTTTTCGAAGCCCCATTATAACATTTATTTAAAGGCATCGATGAATTGCTGGCCAAACACGTGGCCCACTTATTTATCCGCGACCCTCTGGTAATTTTTTCGGAGACCATCCACCAGGATGACGAGACTAGCAATGATCACTTTGAGGTATGCACTCCCCGTCTTCTGTGACAATCAAAGTCAATACTATTGGTAAGAACCTCCAATCTACGAATTGGCAAACTCTTCGTTTCAAACCACCGCCACCTAAATCCCCCATTGGTTGGCGAGTTGAGTTCCGCAGCATGGAAGTACAGTTAACCGACTTTGAGAACGCCGCATTTGCCGTTTTCGTTGTACTCCTATCTAGAGCCATCCTTGCTTTCAACCTGAATTTTTACATTCCTATCTCAAAGGTGTGTTCTCGCCGTTCCTGTCATTTTGTTGGGACTAATGTCTTCAAGGTCGATGAGAATATGGTAAGAGCGCAAAAGCGAGACGCCGCTGCTACGGGCAGGTTCTTCTTCCGCAAAAAAGTGCTGCCACCAGGCTATATATCACCCACGATAAGCACCCCGTCGTCCTCTGGATCTTGCACTCCTGTCGAAGGGCAGAATGGTATGCCCCCAAAGGAACGAAAGTTGCGGAATTGCTTTCCCCGTGCCCCTCCTCCGCCTACGCTCGTAGATGCTCCTGTCGAGGATGAATATGAGGAAATGTCGATGGAGGAGATCTTCAACGGGAAGGTTGGTGTTAAATGAATTTGCACTGCACTATGAATTTCCCAGTTGTCATAGGGTGCTGCGTTCCCTGGGCTACTCGGACTTGTTGAGGCATACCTTGAGACACTCGATATAAATCCATCTGAGAGACGGCAGATCGACAAATACATTGACCTTGTCCGCCGTCGTGCAAATGGTGCGTCCTTATCATTTGTTTTCGGTTCCTGCGACTGATGTGCACCAGGCTCGCTGTTAACGACGGCCAGGTGGATGCGTGACTTTGTTCGATCACACCCTTCGTACAAATTCGACTCGGCGGTCAGCCAGGAAATTAATTACGACCTCATGGTTGCGGTCGACGAGATGTATGTATCTCACGCAGAAGGGGGCATCAGAATTCCTGACAGCTCGTCTCCAGTGAGAGGGGCGTCTTGCGTGTTCCACAGCTTCTGCCCCAAGACTACTCCCGATCGCAAGTTAATGGACTACATGAATCGAAGTTTGAGCCATGATCTGGGCACTTTTTCTAGGAGGTACATACCCGGGATGTCGCAATTATATGGAATGAAATGAAACATAGACTCGACCGACTATGCTGGTTAGCTTACAGTGAACCTCTCTGGCAAGTATGAGTGAATGAATTTATAATTTATTTTGGTCAACGAAACGGTCACGTGACGGATTACCCGGCTTTGTCCGGAGTGCTTGCCTGGCTTGACCAACACTTGCGAAATTCAATACAATCACGACAAGGATGTCTGCGTTGCGTTTGCTTTCCTCCGCCGCCAAACGTGCGCCATCGTCACTCAGTTTTCAGAGACGTGGCTACGCTGAGGTTTCTGATAAAATCAAGCTTTCGCTTGTGCTTCCCCACCAGGTTCGTCGCCATTTACTTGCGCTTGCGTCCCTTGACAGTTCCTGCCAGGCCATCTTCACTTCCGCAGATGTCGTCCAAGTAAACATCTCAGCTGCATCCGGAGACATGGGTATTCTGGCAAACCACGTCCCTTCTATTGAGCCCCTCCGTCCCGGTGTCGTGGAGGTAATCGAGTCCGGAAACACATCGAAAAAGTGGTTTGGTGGGTAGCTTGATAGCCTACACGGTGTCGTTCCTGAATCCTGCAGTGTCCGGTGGTTTTGCAAACGTTCACCCCGGTAACACATTGACAATTAACGTGGTCGAGGGTGCCCCACTCGAGTCTTTCTCACCCGAGGTCTGGTATTCTTTCTGGGAGTGTCCTACTTTACTGATGTTTTCATTCAAGGCCGTTCGCGCCAACCTACAGGAAGCACTGAGGGTCGCCGGTGGTAATGGATCAGAGGAGGACAAACTGGAGGCTCGGATAGAGGCCGACGTTTATGAGGCTCTTCAACATGCTCTGAGCTCAAAATGAACGGAAATCTATCTGTCGTTGCAACATAGAGTTCACTTTACACGTAGCCAACATGGGTACTCTACTCGCTCGAATCCCTCATGTTTGAGCTTGATATGCGGGTGGTTTTCGTCACGTTTGGGAAATTTATATCGAACAGAGTTAAATTAACATGTCCACGTTCTTCATTGAACAGTGCTGGTGGCAAACGCGTACTCTCGTTGTGTGGGTTGAGTCCGGACCCCATGAATCCGCCCAAGAGCGTCGACGATTCGTCCCTCCTGCAACATGAACCCCTTCGCGCTCATGTTGCTATGTTGGAGGCCTTGAAAGGCCAGTCGCGTTCGACGACCAAGGAAGTGGTCCGTCGCTTTGTCGACGCAATGCAGCGGGATGATCAAGTACGTACTCCCAACGCGTCCTTAAGATTGGAAATCGACAACTCTTCCTTAGGCCGCTGAGGCAGCTAGGATATGGGCATGCTTGGTGTTCAAGGTTTTCTTGGACAAAAATTATTTCGAGGTCATGGATGGGGGGAGGGAGCTTTACAGGGTCTTTCTCGAGTACCAGTCTCTGTTATACCAAGGAACGCGAGATAGGAACCTCAAGGAGGCCTGCGAATACCAAGACCGTATCTTCAGGAAGGGCATCGGTGCTATCAAGCTCAGAGGTCGTGGTACGAATACTGGTGTCCGGTATCCCGAAGCAAGTCTGGCTCGCTCTGCGGCGACGAAAGCTACGTGTCCAGAACTCAAAGAATCGACAGGAGACATTCCTATGAATTCGAGCATAGGGAATGGGTCTCATTTCGCAATGGGTAGCTCAACAAATGACGCGCCCCCCGCTACTGGTGCACGACCTCCCGTCTCGCCAGCGGCCGCGAGACCAAGTAAACGTTTAACGTCCAAAAAGAAGAAACGCAAAGCCAGCTCTCAGCAGCCTCCAGTTATCACACCCTCTGATGCATCCGAAGAGGACAAGGAACCGCCCAAGACTCATGTAGTCGCTGTTGCGAACTCTGTATCTCATCAGCGAAAACGGCTTGCACCCAATCCTTGTAGTCCGCCACATGGTGTGCATGAGTTCAAGAGTCAGGTGGACAAGAAAATTTTGGCCCACGGATCCAAAACAAACAAGCAGCATCGCGAAGACACCGTCATCTCTCAGCCTCAATTGGCCCTGACAGGCTTCCCGTCCGATGTGTTCGTTTCCCCTCCTGGTGTTCCCAGTACCAAGGGTGGGCGCGGCGCCGGACCCCCGCCCAACGGCCGCAAGGAACCAAGGATTTTGAAACCCTCCACTCAATTGACGCGAGCAAGTCCCAACTCCAGAAGACCGCGGAAGACAAAATCAGTTGGAGACTTTCAGCTCCGCACGACCAAACGATTGCGTCGAGCATCGACGTCAACTATCGATGGTGAACCGAGAGAGGGATCCAAGTCCACACACAACTTACAAGCGAAAGATCTTCAAGAACCCACGATCCATGGGCCCCTTGTTAGCAGACCTCCACTAACCCAGGAACATATTCATGTGGAATCAAAGGGGCGAAGGAAGCGCACTCGACTTGAATCCGAAACAGGATTCGTGGCGTCCGATGAAAAAGGGTCCGCTGACTCTCGCGAACCTCTTGGTCCGGACATTAGATTGTTACGGCCTCTTCCCCAAAAGGTACACGACGGGCGTTTAAGGGCAGTTGCGGACGAAGACGCGGCTGCCCGTGGAGTCCCATGTGGAGCCCCATCTCTAGAACATGCAGACCAACTTTTGCGAGATGTAGCGAGCAATGCGCTAGCTATACTACAGGAAGAGGTTGGACCGGACTTACCAGACTGGACTCAAGACGAGGGATATCATGCAGAATGCGACGACCTCGGCGGGCACGATGAAGATGAAGCGAGCGACGCTCAGGTTATGACAGCAACTTCTGCACCCTCAATGGTCATACCTAAGCTTCCCGTCCCAGCTCCTCCGCGTATATGGGCTCAAGTGTGTTGCTTTATTGCGAGTCGTGTACAGCAACTGACTATTGACAAGTCTCGTCAAGAAGTCTGCGAGTCGCTTCCGTATTTTCGTTGTTATCATGGTGGCGTGTACTCAAAGGATGACATCGTTAAGGGTTACCTTCTTGGGGCACACGCTGCGAGGTGCGTAATTTCTGTCATCATTACTTTATATTTCTGAACTATTGTAGTCGGGATATATTCCAGCACGGTGGAAAATTAATTATCTCGCATGGGTTCGTTTGACTTATCATCGCACTCGAGCGAACTGAGCTCCCAGGACAGGGGTGGCAAATCTGAGTGTATACTCGGACCCAAGCGCTACCAGACAGATCAGGATCAGGAAGCCTCAGATAAATCAGTCCGCGCTTTACTGAAGACATGCAAAGACCGACGGCCTATCGCGCTTCTTGCTGATGATAAATATGCACTCTTTCCCTACGATCTCACCTCGCCCAATTATACCTACGTTGTGCTTGGTTTATATTGGATATCTCATGCATGGGGTCAGTTTTTGACGCGCTGCCAATTGCTCCAATCTAACCAACAACTAGCGGAATGCCAATCCACCCGTGATGGATCAGGACGTATTGTCCGGTGGAAATTCGTGTTCCAATGGTGCGAGGGTCAAGGCGAACCCTGGTGGACATCACAACAGGAGATAGCGGATATAACATCCGACCCGCCAAAGCCCATCTCAAGTTCGGGGATGTGTCCCACAAAAGGCTCGCCAGATCCCGCAAGTACTGGTGGAGATCCAAGTATCCAATGCAAAAATTGTCAGGAGCAGAGTCCGTTTATCTACAAACAAGGCTGGACGTGCCTGAATCCTCGCTGCGATCTGTTTTGGAGCATCGACGGCGAAGACCTAGAACAATTGGATTACCGCGAGGAATTCTTAAGCCTGTTACCTCAAAAATTCGAAAGATTACCGAGTCTAACACCGGCCAGAGTGGTCGAAACGCCAGGTGGAGTTGCGACCACGTATGCCTTTAGTAAAGGTTGGCATTGCACGGAATGTGGTCGCCTCTCATGCAGGTGAGTTTTATAGCAAATTCTATTGGCAGGTTTGACGGAATGGACAGATATAAATGGGAGCACTGGGAATGTCCTAACTGCGAAGTAAGCAGTCGTGCAATCTCCATGAACCGCTGATGGAGGTTGGCGGGTCAGTCTAAGTATGTAGTTAACGGCAGAATACGCTCCCCAAAGGAGTTCTGGCACCAGCGCCCCCCGAAAGGATTTTTGCACTCTCAAATCGGGAAAGACTCAGGTAACTTTGTACTCCCCGTCTGCCATTTCACGTTCGCTTCCATTTTCGCAGGCATCCTCGCTTCCCGTCTCGAGCCAATCAACCTTGGAGCACACAAGGGATTCACTAATTGCCTAACTTTCACCCTGCCCCACGACAGGTAGGTATCGCCGTTTCTGTCTTCTGTGACTGGTACAGATCCACCTGGTCAGAGGTAAAATCCACCTCATTCTTGGCACACCGTTGTCGAATGGGGATGCCGATGACATCTTCCGATTGTATCAGCAACAGGCTTCTACTGGTGAGCTGATGCTTCGTCGATACCCACTGCGAAACGTAGGTACATCAAACTTCAGCTACATCATCATCTAATGTTTGCTATAGCATAAAGGTATTCCGGTTCACCAGCCACTTTGATGCGAATTGACGTGGTTTGATCAGCGCGTGGTCTGCTGCTCACCAACTACTTCTCGCAGAACTGTAAGCACTGTTCTCTATACAGACGTACCCTATTGGTAATGTGATCCTTGTGTCAGCTGGTGAGCCATACCAGGTATGCCCAGTTGAACAAAACCCACCCAGCTTGCTGATCCCTGCTTTAGTATGTTGGCGGGTCGGGACACACGGTCCCTATGTGCGAGGCGCCTGACTGCGTCCGGCGAGCCTTGGCGTTAATTAAGGAGAGATCTAGCCTTGCGCTTCGCACTGATGTCCCATTCAACGAAGTCCTCAGTGCGGCGTACATGGAACGACAGAAGATGTCTGTGAGTATTACCCAGTCCGGTATGACTGCAAACCTCTTGCTGAACTATGCCCAGTTCCACAGTGACAGCGAAAAGGGGTTGGGGCCGACTGTTGCATCTCTTTCCCTGGGGTCTGCAGCATTGATGCATTTCCGCCCGCATCTGAACGCGGATAACCCGAGGAACAAGAGCACTGTAGCACTGACCTTGGTTATCCGTCACGTGAGTGTCAACAACAAGTTATGCGTGGTATCTGTTGCTCAGTTGCACGCCGCATTGTCAGGGTGATGTCTTGGTTATGGAAGGCGACGGGGTGCAGACGCATTACGAGTGAGGCGCTCGACACACAAATTGGACATGCTGCTGATTAACAAACAGGCACAC